>JAQQAE010002391.1:0-22442 GCA_029823295.1 Pseudamia nigra
GGCAGTTCCAACCTCAGCATCCTACTACCCATATATTCACTATCCCTCCTCTGTACATGTCCAAACCATCTCAATCCTAATAGAGTGTTAAAAATGCCCGTTAGGCACTGCTGTGAAAATCCCATTACTTTTTAAGCATTGATTGTTCATTTATTGTACATTCAATCATTTCAGCCCAAACATTTTATGTATTCATAATTTTTGCTGTTAGATGTCCTTGGATATACTGAGGCTGAGATTGTGTACAGGCTGTTTTAGGTGTGAATATGTCTGCCCAAGTGTGAATTGTGAAGCAAGATGTTGCTGAAAAAAAGCGTTAGAGCTCAGAAATGTGATGAGCCTTAACTGGAATTAATTTAATGGGAAAAAAAATGTCTGTGCAGCCTCTACAAAGTTACCTTGGCATATCCATTGCACCACTGGAAACAGGCCCTAGGTCGAGATAAAGACCATCGGCTCTGAACCACAGGAAGGAGAAACAGCGCCCTCTGGCGGCCTCTATTTCAGATAGTGCACTGAGGAAACAACACAACAAACCCACACAGGACATCAAGTCTGAGCTGCTTCTCTTAATGATCCTTTCACAGGGCCAACGGCACTTAGCACAGTCTCTGAGGGTTGAAGTGATGCATTTCCTCTAAACTGCCCTCCCCACACAGCTGGAGACAACTGATTTAACTGATTTCTACCACAGTGCTCATAAGCCTTTGTTCTCACCAGAAAAGAAGTTCTTCACAGCATTTCATGTACTGTACTGTGGTTTTATCTGCTAAGCAGTAGCCTATAGATTTTACAGTGAATTTGACTCACTATTATGTTGAATTGTGCTGAAACCATATAGAATCCTGGCTAGAACGTCATTTTTAACTTTTACATTTCTATAATTTTCAAATCAGACTGAAATCCACTTCTTGAATGTCTTCTTGAAGACCCCCCATAGCCGGGGTTGTTTGCATTCAAAAATAAAATACAAATGGCTGAAGAAAATGTGGAATTTTGAGTCAAAGGACAAAAAGACAGCTGTGGTTTATGTTTTTAATGGTTTGCTTGACACAGCCAAACCCATCACACTCACACAAAATTTGAAATGTTTTACTTTAATAGAATTCAGGACAACCAAAGATGTCAAATAAAAAAGAAAACCAACAGCAAGTGAAATTTCATTCACTATTTTTTTTCCTTAAAAAAATATCAGCCTTTCCCCTTGTTCACAAACCATTTCAATATCGGGACAAACAGAAACAAACAAGTTCCATGAAGCCAGAAGGCCATTAACATTTGTTGGCAAATATAAATATAGTGGTTTGAACAGGGTTTCAAATAGCTCACATGGAAAGAGTGTACATACAGTTTACACGACAGCAGGACACTCGGCACTGCCTGTATCAATTTTTATTAATGTAGAAAACCAGGATCCTTATTTACGGATTTAAATCAATGATTTTTATGACAAGGAAATATATACATTCATCCAACACTAACAGTCTCTGGATATAGAGTTCACAACTCCCCGTTGACGATGATGATTGTCTATTCAGGAGCATAATTGTGAGAATATGAGTAGTCCGAGTAGTAATTCTGTGCCCCTCCCCTGCCACCTGGGAAACCCCATAAGCAGGGTGGACCTCCAGTCCCACCACCTCGCTCATGTCCCCGTCCTGGACGGGGCCAAAGTCCTACAGGTGGAGGTCCTCTCCCTCGAAAGCCCCCTAAAGGACCTGGGCCCATTGCACCTCGCAATGGCCCATGATCCATCTGTCCAGGGATGCCACCTATACTTCCATAACCTCCACCGCACATTGGATGTGGTGGAGGCATCTTAGATCTGACGGCAGGGCCCCCTCTGGTGGCTGCTGTTGGAATACCCACAGAAGCTCCAAGTTTTTCAGCACAATTCACCTGAGTCCTGCACCCCTGACTTCCAGGGGTGCTGCTTCCCAGGGTTTCTCCACTGGGTTCCATAGAGCTGGATGCAACCACACTCTGACTGTTGGCAGTCTCACAGGTGCTGGTCCTTGAGGTCCCCCATGCACCCTCCCCAGGCCCACTGAGTGTCCTCTCACTTTGTTGTGTGGGAGTACCACTAGCATTTTTAGGAATGCCTACTGGGTAACCTGGTGGGGCTGAGTCACTATTGTCTGGTAAGGGAACAGAAGTGGCGAGCTGCGACGTCCCAGCAGCCCCAGCTCCTCTCGTGTCTGAGCCATACCCATGACCCAGCGCCATGAGGTGTGGTGGAGGTGGAGGTTTGACCTCCAGGGGGAGTGTAGTCAAGCTGCCTAGAGGTCCTGCTGTGGCCATCACAGGAGGGGTTGGGACTGTGGCAGGAGCTGTGACTGCAGGGCGGTATTCAGATTCCTGGGTGCTACTGCATGGTGAAGCAGGATAGGCTGGGGAGGCCGCATAACTAGAGGAGCCAGTGTAGGATGACCACGATGCAGAAGGACACAAGAAGCTCTGATGGGGATTCACAGGGAAGCCTCCAGGCGACAAACTGCCAACATCAGAACCAACACCTATCTGGTTGGCTGCTTTAAACTGGGAGATGGCTGTTTTGAGAGCGCTGTAATCAGACAGTGTTGGTGTTCGCTCAGGGGTGGCCTGCTGCTCTGGAAGCGGAGGACGAAACTCCTCCGTATCTGGTGGTGGAGGTTGTGGAGGCTTCTCACGTCCCTGGCTCTGCTCTGAGGGATCTGGTATGGTGGGCTGTTCACCATCATCGGAGTCTAATGACATATCCTCTTCCACACACTCATCATTCACTACTGGGAGAGAGAAGAAAGAAATGGAAAAAAGGGGTCAGTAAAGAGGAAGACAAAAATGTGTTACAGACGTACCCACAGAAATGAAGAGTCATCTACAATAGGGATGATTAAGAGCTGAGAAAGCCAATCTGCAGCACACTAACATGAATATCTACTGTAAAATGCTAATTAGCCTCGCTGCTGACAATACTCACCAGTTGAAGGTGGCGTTGGAAGCTCATTCTGATTAATGGAGCCAATCAGACTGTGGAAACCACTCATGACGTCATCAATGCTTGCTATCACTATTCCATTTCTGGAGTACTGTAGAAACATCTCAAATGGCCTCTCTGTTGAAACGCACAAGATGCAAAATATAAAACATTTGCATGGTCAAAGTAACAGAGGGGTGAAGAAAACCACATGCCTTGAACCAGGACTAATACATTTAAATCAATTTCACAATGAAAGCATATCTCACACAACACAGAAACGCTAACAACATAAAGGTCTAGTATTTTGCTTGGGCAATTTGTTAGAAACATACCTGTGAGGAAGATAAGGTGCCGTTGTTGGGTGTGCTGAGCTTGGAGCTTGATGAGGCATTCCAGATCTGGAGCCTGACGTGACTGAGTGTCACATTCGTGATAAGGAAGGAACTCCACAAGGTGCTTCTTCTGATACAGGGTCAGAAGGTTCAGCAGCCCCATAGCATTGGTGTTCAGTCTTTGAGGGAAGACAAAAACACATCTCAACATTTTAGTTGGCAAAGATGTCCATGATCATTTGGATCACTCTGTACCAGAAAAGACTTTTTCCCCTCAGATACTGACCTGCCCAGCTCTTTAAGCTTCTTCTGGGACTTGCAGTGAACCTTCCACTGCCAGGGGTGTTCAGGGGTGCTCTGCTCCTCCAAAAACTTGAGCAGCCCCTGCAAACGATCTGGACAAAGCAAGCAACATAAATTCTGAATAAACATAAATCCAACTATTATACTGTATGCGTACATTTCCATTAATTCTCACAGCAGCAACCTTTCATGGTACGAAGAGAAACTTGCCTTGTGTAATATGGTCAGGATTGAGAACAAACTCATCGGACACCATGAAACCACCAGACACAAACAGCTCATTATAAGTATGGTTCTTCACATCGTCCAGAGAATCCACTCCAGCAAAGCTCACTGAAGGTAGCTTCTTTAAAGACACCAGTGCTGGGATCTGCAGGGACAAGACAAGTGAGCAAAACTTTTACACATCTCTGATCACAGCTCAAAATATAGCTGAGATGCTTTCACTGAACACTGTCATCTAACTAGCTGGTTGTCTGATTCAAGCATTTTTAACTGTGATGAAGCATTGTGTCATGTTACAGCAGCTGTTTATACCTTGTGAACATGAGCAGCGATGTCCTCATTCTGAATGATGATAAGAAGCTTATCTAAACTGCAGCTGTTTTCGAGGAACGTCTGTGGGTTGCATTCATTGTTGCCCAGACTTATCAAGTACTCCTTTGTGACAAGCAGAAACATAATTTAATGACAGAGAGGAGACATTTTATCACATATAAATACTGGCTAACAAAAGCAGAAAGAGTTAAACACCGATTCCTAACACACCCAAGGTGAAAAAGAAGGGCCAGTGTAGGATTTCACAGTCCCACTCCAGAATGGCAATATATTTCCACATGTGTATTCCAGTCCATTTTCTGAGGCAGATTACAATCATGTGTAATAGCTAGGCGCTGACATCTGGGTTCATTTGTTCATTTAATTAAAAAATGTGTTGAAAATGAGAGGCAGTTCTCTGATAATTAAAATGGTGCACTTCCAGTTCTTCTTTCTACAGGAAATCAAATGTTTATAGGATTTGAAACAGACTTTCTGTCAAATAGGTTGTAGGCCTCAATTAAGATTCTGGTCAAATCTGGGTATTTTACACTTGTTTTATGCTGTATTGACTAAATCATTCATAATTCAATAATCTACAGAATAATCAATAATGTGAACAACTGCTAGTAGCAGATTTTATTCCAGAGACACTGGCAGCACATTTTACCTTGATTTCCTTGCAGACAATGCTCTCCTCTGTCTCATCTCCACAGTAGATGTAGAATTTAACTGTGTTCTTGGTGACATCCTTAAATATTTCCACCAGGCTGCTGAAAACTTCAGGTTTCAGCTGGCCAATGAGGCTGCCAGCCAGAATGCCAGTACCTCCGCTAGACCCAGGACCTTGGTCTTGGGTGCTATTTTCTGGAGAGCTTGGAGTGACATAAGAGGGGGAATAGATCTCCGCCTGCTCTGCTGAAGTACTTTCTGTTTTAGCTTTAACGGCTGTTGTCTCCTTGACCGTGCCCAGTTTACCACTGGAAACGCAGGTGGAGCTCTTCCTAAGGGAGGACTCTACTTTAGTTTTCGGAGTCTGGACAGGGGCAGGGGGTGGTGTTGTAAAATTAGATGGTGGCAGTGGGGGAGGTGAAGTGACCTTGGAGGAAGCAGGTGGGGCAGGGATCAACTTGTCCATCTTCTCACACAGTGCTTTGACATGGGCTTGAATGGGGACAGGGGAGACGTAAGGAACAACAAAGTCAGAGAAGCAGCTACTGGGCAGCCAGCAATGGCGTTGGGGTAACCGTGGAGGGTGCTGCGAGGTATAACAGATATGGTGACTCTGCATAATATTTTTAATGTCAGATGTGAGACTGTGAACTTCCTGGTTGAGTATGGTGTCTAGGCTAATTGACGGCCTTGAGGGGATGTCCTCACTGATGGGTAATGTGGGTGGTGCAGCAGCCTTTTTTGTTTCCACGCCTGCAGGCGGCTTCAGTTCTGGGTGGCTGTCTGCCACAGTTGTAGCCTCCAGATTTGGTGCCAGCTTTGGCTCCAGCTTCGGCTCCACTTCGGGCTCCAGTATGGTCTCCGCCTTAGGCTCCAGCTTGGGATTCAGCTCAGATAATGGCTGCACATTGTCTGGAGAAAGCAGAGAGGAAACTTGTCACACTGATGCTTTGTGAAAGAAATCTACACTAAAATAGCATATTAGAGATGCAGGGGTACCTTCACTGGTGGGGGCAATCCACTCAAGGTTACCTGAGGTGTGCGGTTGCTCTACTGGTGAGCTGGGGCTGAATGGACTATTAGGACTGCAGTCCATGTCCTCCTAAACACAACACATCAGGAATCTTCAGCCAGTCTAATGACACATTTAACAGGTTCATAAACATTTTTACCAACAAACAGATTAAATTTTTTATTCACGAGTTTTCTGTTACTTAACTTGTGAGAAAGATTTGCCTGTGTCTTCAAGTTGCTTTTAACCAATAAGCTGTAGTCATAATGCTGTCTAGTGCAACAAACAATTCCTTTAATGTTAAGATAAAAACAATAAATGATGAGTTACTGAAATGTTCCAGATTATCTTGTGGAAGGATAATATTTGTGGTCGGCTTGCAAGTAATCACAGAATTTGATGAAACCATGCCATTTTCTTCCCACTTGTACCAAACAGATTATGTACTAACATTAACAGGAAAGTAAGCCAATGGAATATGAAAATAACAAGTATTAGCATGTGAATAGGGCACATTACAACTAGATCTGTGTTTTCAAACAATTTACAGGCCACCTAAGGTTTAAAAAGGTTTAAATACATTCAAGTTAGTGTTTAGATGATATAGAACAGCATTCATGATTATGTCATAAATAACATTAATTCCTGTGACTCAGCCTGCTGATTGCATTGTCTATTCTCTGCCTTTTACCATTAAGTGCACAAAAAATCTGTTTTTAAAAGAATGTCATACCCACCAACATGCCAATTCAGTGAGAAAAAATGTTTTACTCTTTATTAAGAGAATTCTCTGAATCGTTCATAAGCTACGGTTTTTTGCTGAAAAACTTTTAAGCTACATTAGGAACTTTTTAAGAGAATTTAAGATTTTTCGTTGGATCCCCTGCTGTTGCAGTTTTCAAATTTCATGAAAACCTTTCCAGGTTTCTCATGTATTTTGACAAACATTTCACATTAAACTCTCACCTCCATGTAGTTTGTCTGCAATGCAAATTCGCTTTGTTTCCTATGGTCAGGGTCAGCGTTGACAGGGTCCCTCCTACCAGAACCCGTTGATGACTCGCCTTCATTTAATGCTGAGCTTTGACCCATGGCTTTGTTGAGAGTGGCCAGCAGGATTTTGAGAAGGCGCTGGGTCTCACTGACTGCTGAGACTCGGGCACCATGGGCTCTCAGGTCAGTGTCATAGATACCCATGCTTTCCATCACTGCTGTCAGATTGTCGCTCTGTACACCCTCATCAACAATCTCGTCTGACTGGGCTCCTGTCAGGACACAAAAAATGATTAGAGGCCACATGTAGTACATTAAATATGTCATGTATACATCAAGAAGTCAAGTATGTTATGAAGGTGTAGGAATTGTACATTGTAGTTCAATTCTGAATTGCTGCACTGACTGACATCAGGATTTTTTACATCAAGACCAGTCTTGAAAAGTCAGCTGTAAAAATATCACTACGTTTCTGGTGCAGTTTCTAATTTATTTATTCACATCATTACAGTGGTTTGGACAGTTTGTTATTCAGCTTTCTACAGGCTACCTTATTTTGCCTACTCACTGTCAGTAGGAAATATCTCACCCCTAAAACCACATCAATCCGTTTCATTTTTAAAACATAGTCTGGTCTTGGCCTCAATCTCGACTTGGTCTCAACCTATTCAAGACTTGGTCTTGTCTCTGTCTTAATCAATTGTGATCTCGATCATGACCTAGGTTTCAATTTAAGTAGATTCTACTCTTCATCTCAAAGCTAATGGGCAGTATTTACTTTTCTAAAGCAGTTTCAGAGACTAGATCATGCTGAAAATCTACTACAGCAAGTCTTTCAAATACATTGCTTCTGTGTACAGGAAAAAACAAATATTTGCAAATTAAATTAAACCATTTAAAAATTCATCTGCACAGACATCCACAGCAGCACTGCATACCTCTACTGGGCTCTCCATTGCTCAGTGCATCTGTACGTTGGTGTTTGTTCATGCCGCGCCTCTCATCTCCTTCAAATTTCCTCTTCAAACTGTTTACATCCCAGGCCCCATCCTCCTCTCTGTCCTTTGTAGGATCCCTCACAAGTGCTTTCTTTCTGAGCTGAATCAGCTTAAGTAACTGCTTCATCTTGTCTTTATCATACTCATTCTGAGACAGCCGCAACTTCTGTGCCAGAGGCTGCGACTCAGCGTGGGCTTTGTGCTGCACCTGGGCACCATTTGAATGAGCCAATCCCAGCCTCCGCTTGCTTCTGTCTGGAGGTGGTTGCTCCTGGGCCAGCCTCTCTGGAGGCAGCTTTTCCTGTGACAACCGTTCTGGAGGTCTCTCAGTCCTGTCCGAGCTTCTGTCTGAGCCACCCCAGTCAGAAACAGGACTGTACTCAACTGGGGCCGGGGCAGGCGCAGGTACGGGGTTTTGTATCCTTTGAATGATGTCCCTTGCCTTGTTCAGAGGTAAAATATAGTTTGAGGGATTGTGGACATAAGACCGTAGTACAGCATCCATGTTAAATTTGTGCCTGGGAGCAGGGGGCAGGTTGAGTCGATCGTCTGTGTTATGTTTGTAGTGAGGCAGGATGAATGGCCGCACTGCGCCTGTATCTATACGAGTTAGGTAGTCTGTGGCCTGACGTTCCACACCAAAGCTCAGGTCCTTGCCAGGATTTGGACGTAGCTTGAACAGCGCATAGTGCAGAGCAGGGATGAAGGGCTCTATAGGGGACAGGATAGCAGGATGCTCTCCTGTCAGGGGCTCAGGCTCAGATAGTCTTGATGCTGAAATTTAAGACACACATAACATTCTTCAGCCTTTTTTATTATTCTGCATTAAGAGTATCAGTTCCTGTCAGAAAAAGATTATACTTACAATACTTAACAACCATCCTTGACTCCTGAAAGATGAATAACGCTTGAAGGTTCTTCTCAACCCGCCCCCGTCGCTCTAGAGAACAAACAACTCTTTTTAAAGCTTAACCCTCACCAGAGGCAACAAGTAGGTGTTCAACTGACACAAGAGACAACTATGAGTGAAGATAATAAAAAAAAAAAAAAAATCTTATCCATACCTTTGGAATCGTGCATCTGAGTTGAGGAAAGCAGGAAGAGAAAGCCTCGATCAAACAGGGACTTCACCAGCACCTGAAAAAGGCGGCGGCACTGCTTTCAGAATCTCCAGAGAAAGACCCGAGTCAGCACTATCTTTGCCTGATGTTAAACATTTACTTACAATATTGTGTTGTTTTATTTATATTCTATGTTGCTTCCACCAACAAAATTAGAGGATGTTATTGCGACCAATTATTTAAAAATTTCTCCAAAAGCTGTTTGTTGAAATGTGATGAAATTTTGTAAGTTGCTTCAACTTATCCCGGCTTAGACGTGAGTTACTTTTAAAACTGATCCTAACACCAATTCATTGAAATGTTAATACAAATTATTATGGTATTTCTTAATTCCAAATCCATGTCGTCATAATTCACTGATTTTGTGCATTAGTAGAGGAATACAACGGGACCATTCTATAGATTGTTTATGCAGTATATCTATACTTTTCCTCACAACAGTAGACTAGGCTGACTCACCATCCTGTCCCTCTCCAGTTTGTTGACCAGCACTGCCAGGCTGCCACTGGTTGGTTTGCCTTTTCCATCCACCACCTCAAATAGACTGCAGGACATCCCACACTTCATGACTGCAGAAAAACAGAAGACAAGTTACAATTCATACAAAGAAAGAACACATTGGGATGGTTTATTATTTTGACAGCAGTTAATCTTCCATAATATACATGTTTTAGGCCTATTAACGGTAGTTCTTTCGGTGGTGCATTTTAGAGCACCTGTATTTAGACAAACTGAATTTCAAAATGTAGCTGCAAACAGTGATGCATGTGACATGCAGTTCAGCAGGGCAGTGTCAACATGTGATCATGTTAAATAAAAGATCACATCATGTTTGGGTTGTTTTAATTTTGTAATTAATGAATGCATCTGAAATATCAATAACCCATGTGATATGTAAAGCTAGGTCTGAAATCTAAATATTGCATATGACAAATCTGATGGAAAATGGTCAAACTGTGTGGCATTTTTCCCCTCGAGGTGAAGAAATCATCAGCATTTTTAAGGAAAACAAAAACAGAAAATACTCTGATTAAGGATTTGTTATTTTTACGTATTACAGCACCCCCCAGTGGTCAAATGATAATTTTCTGCTCATCCCGTCATGTCCACATGTATCCACATACCACATTTGTCGTCAATACATCAAACTGTTATTGACAAATGATTTCACTTCCTGTTTGGCAGCTTTGTCTCTGGTGTCATCGGGATGTGACTTAAAATTTATTCTAAGTCACAGGGTCAAGGCAAGAACGTTGTGGAAAAGAATCAGAGGTTTGTCCCCAAGCTCAGCACCACATTTCAAAACAGTCTGCTTCCAGTGGCTACAATAGGATTCGGTGACAGACAACACAAAGATGATCAATTAAAGGTTAAAAGCACATGGTGTGGCTACACAACTTGCCCACAAACTTCGATGCCCAGATATTCAGTAAGGGGTAGATTATTCAATCCATCCTACACTGTGCCCGCCTGCAGGGATACTACTGTATAGTGTGGCGTGTAGTTGTAAGCAGTGTGGTCCTGACTGACCTTCTCGTGATGCACTGTAAGTGTCCCAAGAAAACAGCACAGAGGGAATCTTTCGCTTTGCCTGCTCCAGCTGCATGCCTTGATTCACTTCCAGCTTCTCAGGCCTACAGACCAGCAAATAGAAATTTTGTCAGGGATTAGCATGCCTGTATATTGCTGCATGTAAATCTCCTGTAGCACAAAGTGTCAATAACACAGGAAATGCAAACCACACTGAGGATGTGCTTGAGAGAAGCAAAGAATTCAGTAAGCAGCTTTGAAGTTTACTCACAATTTAAAGGGAAGGTATGGACGTGTGGAGGATCGTAAAGACACTGGGAATAACTCCTGGCCCTTGTTCACCAGCGGACCACTCCACACAGTGTAGCAGCTCTTCCCTGGAACAGCGTTGACAGACATGTCACAGCACAGACAGACAATAATGAATAAATACAGAAATCACGGCTCATCACATCAACTTCTGGCTTGGCATTAATAAAAACTCTTCAGCTTCTTAACAATTAGTTAATACTGTGGTTATAAAAATGTAGTGTCTTTACTACAAAAACAATGCCTTACCTTTACTTCCTTCAGGAGAAATGGTGTTAAACCTGTTAGGAAAAGAAATTAAAAAGACTGTTTACACACAAAAAATTAGGCAATGTCAGTTCATCTCTTAAATGTGTTCAACTGCAAAAAACAGCTGTTACATGTTTTTCCATTTCCTGTGATAAAATGTACCTGTGTGCAGTCATAGGAATTGTTGCCCCCTCCTTGCCTTTGTACTGAAAGGAAACCACAGCATAGGGGCACACATGCCTGGGTCGTGCCTTGATCTCATTGAAAGCAAACTCAAAAAAGTATTGCTGAAAGACAACAAGAAAACAATGTTAAGAGCCAGAAATGACATGCTTTAAATAATCTTGTAAGGGAATAACAAAAGGAGTTATGTTCACCTGTGTGAGCTCAAAAGCACGGTATGACAACAATGATGTAACCCTATTGGCACTTTTGGAGATGTGACAGTCAAACTTAGGTGTAGGTTCCATCGCATTCTTAGGCATGTTCTCGTGGATGTGCTTTATTCGACCCTAAAGACACAAAACACTTCAGTTAAATGCAAAATCCACAGAAATATATGGAGAAAATATAATATTTCTAAATTAAACAGAACATACCCTCATAACTTTGAAAATGATCATGTCCCCAAATGCACCCGGTTCGAAAGGATTTATTTGTAATAAATCTGAATATTTGGAGAGATAAACACCTAAAACAACGAAAGAACTGATTTAGAAGAAAGCATCAGAGTCACTTTCTGTCAAACTGCATGTAGCAACAAATTAAAGCAATGAAAACTATTATTACCGTACATGTCCATATTTCAAAAAAGGACCACTTGCTTAAATACAGTTTCGTATCACAGCCATTTGTGTAGTTTTACAAAAGGATGAAGAGTTTACATTTACAATTACACCATCAATGACAGCAATGCTTTGGATGTTATTTAAAAAAACATAACCTTTTTGAAGCAAGGAGCCAATCACTCAAGGATAATAATGCAACCTCCAACACCCCCACACCCCATTATACTGAGTACAATACAATCTCCTTTTGGAGTCAATAACATGTAGAGGACCAACGTACCCACTGAAGGATTTCCTGTTGTAGTAATCCTGGAGTGTCCGACTGACAAACCCTTCTCGCAAATCCACATGAGCTAAACACACAAAAAGAACATACAAAACTCAGAATCGTATAAAAACCCATCACATTTCACTACTGGCCCACAGTCTTTTATGTGGGTAAGTAAGGCTCACCTTGGATTTGTCTGGATAAAGGAAGCAGTAGGACTCAGCCAGTTCTTGTTCAGTTCGCCCCTCCTGCTTCATTTCTCTCCGTTTCTCGATAAACTGAAACATAAAGAGACAAGGCAGTGGATGAGATCTAGAAACTGATGACTTAAATATGAGCATGTGTAAAAAGTTCAGAGGCTTTAAGATCACATGCTGAAACCTGACAAATGTTGACAGCGATTACAAATCACTGTACCTCTTAGCTGACACATTCCTAATTTGTTAAACA
The DNA here is from genome assembly GCA_029823295.1 of Pseudamia nigra. Taxonomy (NCBI): domain Eukaryota; kingdom Metazoa; phylum Chordata; class Actinopteri; order Kurtiformes; family Apogonidae; genus Pseudamia; species Pseudamia nigra. Next base: position 12,522 of record JAQQAE010002391.1, read on the forward strand.
GAACAAATATGTCATAGTTTGTAGCAAAAATAAATAAGTGCACATCTGCACTGAGGTGTGCAGGATGAACGTGACCAACCTCCTTCTCCAGCAGCTCATTGTGAATGAGCCTGGCTTTACAGTATGTGAAGGTTCCTCTTGATGATGAATCCAGGTAAAATGAGGAGATAATCTTCACAAGATCCTCAAACTCTCTGCCGTCAGGGGGCAGAAAATGGTACAAGCCTGTGCACACAGAGATGAAACAGTGTGTTAGCATATACCATGCTGTGTGCAGAACAGCATTAGTGCAAGAAGTAGGATTAAACTCTTATGGCGGAGGCCAGCATCAAATCACAGTGAACTCTTATTTAAACAGTTTTTGGCATGTACAAGTTCTACTCTAAGAGTTAAGGTCAATGTTTAAGTAACAGATTTCATAGAAAACACACTAGAGAGTGAGACAAGAAAACATTTACCGGTAAGTGCTAGTGATAAACCTGCTGCATCACTAAAGCCAGCTCATAACCACATCTAACAGTATTGGGCTCTGAGACCAAAAAGCAGTCTGCTTTAAGAACAACACTGATACTATGAACCCTTCCTATCCACAGCTAGGGCACAGACTCATTGGATATCCACATATATTTACATATGGCTTCTACTGTAAAGCCAAATAAATGCAAATGAGAAACCAGCAAAAGCTCACTGTAAACTACCTACCAATATCAGACTCCAACTATGGGATCACATGGGGTTTGCATCTCTCATGGTACAATGTCAAAGGCGTGCAAGCACAGTCAAGTTTACAACTCCGTTCTCAATAAAGCATGCATGCTGGGGTGAAAGTTGACTAAAGACTGCAAGCAGTGCTGGCATTATTGGCCCAAAATGATAAATCTAGTCACTTCAGCTCAGATGTACATGTATACAAACAGCCTCTGTAAGTTTTCTGGTCCTCTTTGTAATAACTCATCACATCAGTGTTATGATGACAACAATGGAGAGGGAGGCAAACGATGACCTAATAAGTGTTAACATAAGCATCTGATAGTAAACAAGAGCAGGATGCATGGCAGCCCTTTTGTAGGTTTCAGCAGGATTCTCTGAACCTTGTTAATAGATAAGATGGGATGTGTGCATTAATCCATGTCCTTCACTGAGGTCAATTGGGCAACCACGTTATCAAGTGAAGACTGTACATTCATGACACAATCAGTGCCACTATGGATGCATAAAAAGGGAAGAAACCAAACAAGGTGGGCTTTCAAATGAGCATTCCTAAAAGTACAGCTTCCGGGCGCCTTCACAGCAACGTAGCTGCCTGCTGCTCATTGGTCTCTTGGATACCTTAGCCTGATCACCAAAGCAATGTCTGCTAAAACAACTCACGCTACATCAATCCTGACCATCAGCGTGCTTAAGCAGTCTGGCAGTGAAAAGATGTGATCCTTAAACACGGATTATTATTTTGTTTAAATAAAAGACCAGCTCGGTGGCTAACGGGCTAGCAACATGCAGCAGCAGAATTATGAAAGACAGGACAGCCTCTGTTCAAAATAGCAGCGATATGGCACCACCTTTGCGTTCTCTTATCTTCCTCGGGATTTGGAAATTTTTCCGTGGCAGCTCTTCGTTCGGTCTCTGCCCAGGCAAAGGAGAACTGCTAAAGGTCCGGACGTCTGCTTGCACGGACCTTCGCCGCTCAGGGGCTTCTTGTTCGGGCATTACACTGTCTCCACATCCAGGCTGATCGCCATTTTGGTTGGCTGTGGCCGAGGTGGCGGCTGAATTCTTCTGAGATCCACCACCCTCTGTACGGAGCTCGCCCGTTCCAGTACATTCTGTGTCCTTTTTCCCCACCGCGTTAGGGTTCAGGGCCATTTTCGGGCACCGTGCACGTATTACAGGCAGTGTACTTCTAACGATTACGGCGCCGCTTCTCACACACACTCTCCTCCTCACCCAGCCTCCGCCATTGTGAAAATGACGTACACGTTCTTTTCCACCACTGCAAAACGCTGCCGTCACTATGTTTACATGCGAGAAAATTTACGCCACCCAGCGGTGAGCACAGATACTGCACCAATATACTGTATGCAATGCTCCAACTTGTACAGTAAGTCAGTGTAAACAATTGTCAAATGTAACATATGTAATAATAATAAGTATGTCATATTAAGCCATATATGAGAACGTTTGCCCTTTCTCGATGTAACTATCCCTTTTCTGTCCTGATTGTGATTTGACCATATTGTTGCGTTAGTACCTTAGTATTTTAGAATACCTTAAAGCTAATTTAACATACACTGAATACACATATAGAGTGTACTGGCAGCCTACTGTATATAAAAACGACCATATTTTGATTTAACCTTCACCACAAAGGCAATGCAATATTTAATTCTACCAGCAGATGTAGACAAAAACACAAGTGTTTGGAAATAAATGCCTCATTTTTTTGTAATGGCGTACTATCATAGAGAACTTGTATTTTCATTACATTTTAGAAGCTTTTGACAACATCATAAAAGACACAAATTATGCATTGTTTCATGTTACTCATTATTTTAAATGAATTTATTGCTCTTTTATATTTACAGGATGTGAGATAATAACACATTCACAATAACATCTACTGTATTTTTAGCTTTTGGATCATGTTTGTAAATGTAAATCTATTTCATTTCAAAATTAACCTTAACGGACAGAAAAGAACACAGAATTCAAATCAAATATACAGTTTTTGAATAACTAATAAATAATATACCCTACCTAAAACATCTGCATCAACACACTCTAACAGTTGCAGTACAGACAGATGTTTGCCACTTTATTGCAGAGATATTTTTATTAAAGTGTATAGGTTCTCACTATGGAGTATTCATAATTCCTCTGCTGTAGACATCAAACTCCTTGTAACGTATGTAATCTTTCAGCCTTGGAGGAAGAGGAAGAAAGTTGATAAAAGCAGGGGATCTCAAGCGTAGGTGACGGAGATGCTCCCTTATCCGTAACCGACATAGGTGCTTCAAACTTCGGGCATTTCCTAAAAACAACAGTAAAGTCATGAATGAACCCTTGCTGAAAGGCTACATGAAATAAATCCAGAGGCATTCACATGATTGTTACTTTGAATATGACAGATTTCAGGCCACTGTTTCTGCTCTTTTAAGGTGTCCACCAGTTTTGTGCAGAGAGACACAGAGTCTGTGTAGTCGAGCATGATGCGCACCACCTGACCAGATAAGTGCTTCAGCCAGGACACTGTTATCACCTCACAGAACTGGAAAGAGACAGAGAGAGACACATGCAATAAAACACTTTTTTGTGCTTTTTTTTTACATTTGCACTATTTTTCTTTTGGACAAGTCTTACCACCATGTCTTTAATAACTGCAGGTGTCCAAGGCCCACAGTCATGTGAACTGTCACCATATGGGCAGTCAAAGCAACGCTTCACATCATAGCCATGATTCAGAATCATTCTCAACATGACCTCATCTTTCAGAGCATACTGAAGAGCAGAAGGGAAGTGAGTGGTGTTGACACGAGAGTAGTAGTTGACATTTGCCCCAAACTTCAGCAAGGTGTTGATCAGTTCATAGTTGCCCTGCCTAAGAGCAACCTGCAGACAGCTAATAGGATCCTGGTTCACCATAGCCCCCCCTTCCAGCAGCAAGCGAGTACACTGAAGATCATTGTTGGACACCGCAAATAAGAGAGCAGACCTACGCTCATCATCATAGTTACGGCGTACTCTTGGGTGCAGCATGTAGTTTGGATCAAAACCTGCTTTCAGCAGCAACTCCACACATTGAGCATGTCCCCCAGCGGCTGCAGAGTGCAGAGGACTCATGCCACTTTCCTTCACAGCTTCCAGAGTGGTCACTGGAATGAGCTGCTCCAATGCCCTGTCAAAGAGAATGCATTACTTAAAAACACAACAGTGGTTCCAAATGTGAATTCAAAACAACAGGAAAATATCTGTTTAAGACAGTTTAAAAGACATGGAATAATTAATGAAAAAAGGGAAATCATATTGTGGTGTAATATAGACTTTTCTCACAGACAATGTCCATGATATGCTGCACGGTGAATGGGCAGGTGCCCACTGTACAGAGGTAGGTTAGGATCTGCTCCATGGTCCAGCAGCAATGAGATTATGTCTGGGTTTCCTGAAGCAGCTGCATCAAACAGTACACTGCCTGTCTCTGACTCAGACCACACATGGGCTCCTGCAAACGAGTACAGACAATGTAGATGTTTGACATAAATTTATCAACCTTGCACACAGCTAGGACTGCAGGACCTGAAGAAAAAGTCAGATTGCAATTGCAGACAATATTGTGATTGCATTTAGAGACAACTTTGGTTGTCAAAGAAAATACACATATGATTCATTTGGAAATGTCAATTAAAACACTCAAATTACCATAAAAAATCCAAAACATTACAGAACCACAAACAGTACAGTATATAAAAGCAAGTTGTGATTTTATTATAGCATGCTTTACACAAAACCTGGCAGCAGACAAAAGCTGTGTTATTTTCCCATTTTTGACAAATGGACCACTCTAAAAGCTCATAAATATTGATCTTTAAATGTCTGCAGTCCAGGATTCATCCAGGGTGTACAGGGTGTAGGTGGGCCTTAAAGCCCTACGTAAGTCAGCTGGAAAAGGCTCCAGTGCCCCCCCCCCAGCCCTTGAAAAAATTAAGGGTTAGAAAATGGATAGATGGATTCCTGCAGTTACACTGTATAATTGACCTGGTTGCAACTGTTATAATAATTGCAATCCAGTTAATTGTGCAGACTGGCACATAGGTGTAAGAATGATGTGTTATGGTGCAGACTCACACAGTGTTTATTCTTTCTGAAGATAATGGCAGATATTGAGTCATAGTGAAGTATTAAAGGTCAGTGACATGAATCACGAAAAAGCTGATTGTCAATTAATTCCCTCTTCTCTTTTAAAAAAAATCAGTACTGCTGGAAATATCTGATTTGTATTGACCTGACAAAAAGTAAAATTTAGCAGGTCAAAGTAATCAAAACTAAAGTGACAATGAAATGACTGCTCACCCACTCATCTGTAAGGAAGATTAAATTCCTTTATCTTACATACCTTTCTGTAAAAGCACCTCCACCACATTATAATGCCCATTCTGTGCCGCCAGACCCAGAGGAGTTTTCTTTTTGATGTCACATGCATTCGGGTTTGCACCGGACTCCAGAAGCAGATAGACAAAGTTCTCCAGACCCAAAAATGCAGACTCATGAAGAGCTGTTCTGTTCAAGGGTCCTATTTGGTCAACTGTGGCGTTGTAGCGAAGCAGAAGAGTCGCCAAATCATACTGGTCATTTAGAATAGCTATCGAAGAAAAAACAAAAAAAAAACATAAAAGTGAATACGTTGAAAATATAGTTTTTACCTCATTGTGCAATCAGTGAATCTACTTTACATACCAGCTACTAGTGGAGAATCATGTTCATCATTCTGCAGATCTGCGCTACTGCCATTCTGTAACAGGAATGTAGCATTCTCTCTGAGTCCATGAACCACAGCTAGAAACAGTGGTGTCTCACCCTTTAGTGTGCGACACTGTGCTGCACCCGGGGGTGATGCTGAAATCCAAACAGACACAGAATCACAAACAAGTCAAGCAATAAGCAAGAGGATTCTATACTGCTAGAATAAAATAATACAGATGATATTTAATATAATATAGAGTCCAAGGGGTAGGATAAAATGGTTTTTACTTCTTTCTACTCCCTTTTGAATATGTTAAAATATTGTGGCAAATATTGGCTTTTGTTGCACTGCCTTTGTTTGCTTTTGTCTGTGTTCTTTAAACTTCTGCGACTTACATATTTAAAATAAAGGTTTTTGAATTGAACCGAACTGAAAAGTATCCTCAGACATTATAGATACAGCATCATTTAAATGTTTCTCAACTGGCCTTTTCGTTTGATCCACTTTTTCCAATGGTTCAGGCACAATTTTATCAAATTCAATATTATCATTATATTATATTATTATTACATATTTTCATCACTGTATTTCAAATCAGAAAATGAAATATCCAAAAATAAAAACATTTTCTTAAAAAATTAACAAAAAGAACAAAATGTCCAGAAAATGAACAAAAAGGAACAAAATTACAAAAATGAACATTCAATGAAAAAGAAACCAAATGTATGTCATTTTGAATTTGATGCTGGTTTTAAACCTAATCATGGCACTCACCTGTTTCCTATTACCCTGTTCACCTGTGGAATGCTACAAACAGGGGTTTCGATACATTCCTCAACTTCAAAAAACAATAAAGCTTATTAGTTTTATCATTAAATATCTAGTCTTTGTAGCGTATTCAATTAGCTTAAAAAGGATTTGCAAATCATTGTATTCTGTTTTTATTTACATTTAACACAATGTCCCAACTTCATTGGTATTGGAGTTTGTATGCCACATTACTACCTGAGAAGATAATCTCGAGCATCCTTTTATTTTCATGGACTGCAGCTTCATGCAGAGGGATCCACCCGCGTTCATCAACCTTAGATACAGCCTCTGGTTGAACTGCCAGTCTGTTTAAGGTGTCTTCATCACCTGCATGTGAGGGCAGAACATTATATCAGATCCCAGCTCCATTAATCCTCTGCATCAGATCTGACATTTTTAAAAAATGATTAGCTCACCCTCCTTGATTGCTTTAAAAATCTCTCCAGGGTCTTCACCAGGTTTCAAATCACTGTTAAAACAAATCCAATCAGTGTAGAAATGTGTGTCAAATGAGACTGAGAGACTTTTCTTATATGGTTTGAGATTGACCTTGGGTTTAATCCTTTGAGTTTTCTGTACTGAATCAGACTTTGCTCAATTATGTACTGAGCTGCCTCATCTTCATCCAAGTCATCATCTGATTGGTAAAAGTCATTTTGTGCTTCTGTGTTCATCTGTGTTCAAGTCCTCAGAGAGGCAGTGCACAAGGGCTTTGCACTGTACAGAGCAAAACAAGGCCATAAAATGTGGAACCAAAGAACAAGCACAACTTGAATACCAACACAAAGAAGTGAACGGCATTACAGTGATGTTAGGCAGTGAATAGTTGCAGTCACACTCATTTCTGTGGTTTAATCAGGTGTTAAAATCAGTTTAGTGACACTGTAATACATGCAGCAATAGGAATAGTACCAGAAACTTTTATACAGCTTGAATTCAAGAGGAACATTAAGGCAATATATGCTTTTACCTGTACATTTAATATGGCATGGAAACAACAGCTGTAAATAAAGTTCAACAGGTTACTCTAAAGCACCATAGCAGGTTGTCCATGATCCACATTGATCACTCCAGTATTTCTCTATAGGTCTTATTTACTTGTTGTCTGCTGTTTACCTTCTTGCAGATGGCTGTGCTCCGTCAGTAGCTTTCACAACAGTAAAGCCAGCAGGCTCCCTGTTACCCACATACTGCTTCTATTTATATGTCCTGCTATAAATATGAGATCACGAGGCCAACACCCCCAGCGCCTAGCTTTGACCCACTGAGCACTGGAACTGCCTCTACACACCTTGTATTCACATTAACCCTCATCTGATGGTACAACAACTTTTTTTTTATTGCTGAGTGCTTTAATGACTGATGTTTTGCTGTTCACACCACATTGTAGCCTACTTTACATCATAAAAAACTGGCTCATGTTCAGTATAGCATAGATCAGTCCATACAAGCAAGAATATAGGTTTGGTGTGGACCTCGTAGGGATTGACTTTTTTTAGGAAAGTGAGCAAAAAATCACCAAAATTAGCAACAAACTGAGCAGGAAAAAAAAGCCCAAAAAAAGACATTTTTTTAAAAAACAACTTGGGCTAAAAGTATATTACGGCATGGCAAAATACCTTTATTTTTTTTTACTTTAAACTAATCCATCTAAGATAACATGTCTGCATCTTTTACTCCTCAAAGGTGATAGATAATAAGATATGTAACAATTCAAATGAATGGAATATAGGCAAAAATTGAGTCATTTCTAAACTAGGGTTTACTTTACTGATTCAACATTTTCTTGGAATGTGTGGATGGCTTGAGTGGCAGGAATGGATGCATATTTATTGTGTTAATGCTGCCCTCAGTGACATACAGTAGGTCCAAGTGAATTTTAATTTCACTGCTTTCTTTTTAATTTGCATTTTCCATGCTATCTCAGCCTTTTCTCATTTGTCATTGTACATTATTGTTGAGTGCATATTTATGTAGTGCACAAACACAGCATGTGTTTTTATAATGCCAAGGTACAGTAAATTTAAAATTAAAAAAAAATGTTTTAACAAGTGCTTTTGAGTGTTATTGTCTACTCTGTTTTTCATGTTGACAGAGCATGGCCACATCATGCTTGGTACAATATTGAAGGCACTTGCACAAAACATCAAGGAATTTGTGGAGCAGCTTGTGGTGAACAGAATGTGATGATTGACACTGTCATCCAATATTTAACTGACAACAACACAAAGACTGTTGAAAGTTGAAATGAGTAATGTATTTTTTTCTTTCTTCTTTTTTTAACTTATATGCCCATTTGAATTTGATGCCAGCAACCCACCGACAGACATGATTTTGCAGTGGCATGGGCTCAGGAATACTTCCAAAAGCATTGCCTCTGTAAACAGTTTATTACTGCATCTAGAAATGACCGGTAGAACTCTGCCTTGCAAAGAGGAAACTATATAAACCACTGCAATTTTTGGACCCAAGCTCATTTAAGATGGTCTCAGACAAAATGAAAACTATCTGTGGTCTGACGTGTCAAAATGTTTTACTTTTATGGGCTGAAGGGGGAAGGACCATGTGGCTTGTTATCAGCACTCAGTTCAAAAGTCAGCATCTGTGATGGTTTGTGGGTGCATTAGTGCACATGGGTATCCTGTACCTTTGAGAAATTTTCACAAAGAGCAAACTTTTTTTTAAAGAAATCCACTATATGAAAGACATATTAACCTCCAAGAAAACATATTTTCCTACCTCAGGCACAAAAAACCTATTAATATTACCTGTTTTTCAATCAAAAGCATGATGGGCTGGTATGTGACAGGGTGGTTGATGTACAGTAAAACAGCTGCCAGTTCACTGTGTAGTTGGATAGTTGACTTAGCATATATGATTTCAATTTGAAATATCATTTTCTTTGCATTAATAGGGGATTTTAAAAAAATTACGGTTTCCTGATTTATATTGTCAGACCCTGTTCAATGTGCAAAAACTTCGAACAAACAGTGTAAAATAATGTGGGAACTTGCTGCTTTTGAACTGGGCTCCCCCAGAGTCTCAAATGATGTCACTTCTTGTTTGTCATGTCATTTAAAGTGACAGTACATTTTTAATAGACAGTGTGACAGGGTGGACGTGGTCATAGTGAGGGACACATAAATCATAACTTTTTCACTAAAAATAATATTTTTGAATAAATATAGTTTATGGTAACAGGGATATGCATTTAATTCTGAAAATAAAAAAAAGTTTGATCAAAAAATAAGATTTTTTTGTTGATATGTTACATGCAAATTCCATGTTGGCCTTTATGAACATGGCAAAAATGTCCATGTACTAATTAAAAATACATAGTTAAAAATTCTATGTTATTCTTTTAGAATAGCATTGTCTCATATATTATGTGATTCAGAACACTTACATTAACAGATTTTAACTTGGAAAATACAATTTGGCACATTTTTATGCCTCATGGATGTCATCAAATGAAAGGCTTGGAAATGTGTTTGCCCAGAACAACGACGAAAGTGTAATAGTTTACTCAATTCATTTTACTTGTTGGTGAGTTAAACCCATACTCAGGCAAAAACTACAGGGTGCTCAACTCCAGTCCTCGAGAGCCACTGTCCTACTTGTTTTCCAACTGTCTCTGCCCTACCCACTGTTGATGA
>JAQQAE010002392.1:0-22438 GCA_029823295.1 Pseudamia nigra
TACATACATACATACATACATACATACATACATACATACATACATACATACATACATACATACATACATACATACATGCATACATACTTTATTGATCCCAGGGGGAAATTCACATATCTAACACCCACTTGCAGACACAGGTTTCCATGTGTTTACAGTTTCACATTGTTGTACATTGGCCTGCATTATTTTCCAGGAGGTTTACCCTAATCACAACATGTTTTTTATGATTTATGTGACTGATACATGCTCACAAAGCCACAGCTGAAGATGGTGTTGGTGAGCTGTCTCCCTCCTCCACTTACCCCCAGGGCCAAGAACAGTGTGAACACAGTATTCACCACACGACCTTATGTGCCCAACAGACCCCCCCGGAGCTAGTGATGCCCGCTCGGTGCGTTGGTGAGCTGTCTACCTCCCCCATTTATCTCTCACAGCCAATAAACAGTGTGATTCCACAGGCTAAACTTATGTCCTGTGTTGTGTTCACAGCTTGGAGCCGCAGATGACCTTCCACAGAACATGAGTGTGTGTTCCCTGGGGAACAGATGATGTGCATCATAATGTAACAGACCTTGAACCCTGTTTTTGCAGGGCTCAGTGGTGAGTAAAACCCATCCCACCTCTGCATGGCCTCATACAGTATATTTCACATGCAGAAGGCCACCATGTTCCTGTCTGAACTGTCAACAGTCACTGGACAGTTAGAAAAAAACTGTCCTATTAGTGCCAGCATTAGTTGTTTACAGCCAGACACTAATGGGAGCTTTGACAGTTTTTTTTTTATCAAAAGCCTGAGCCAGGAGGCAATTTGACCTTTAGATTTTAAAGGTACAGTGTGTATGACTTACGGATTTATTTTTATAATACAATATTCATAACAGTTTTTTCATGACTGTAAAATCAACTGAAAATAAGAATGCTAGTTTTTGTTATCTTATGCTACACTGTTCCTCATGACTCAATGACCTGCAGTTTCACTGCCCCAAGCTCAACAAGGCCTGCACATAAGCATAACTACACAGGCCTGGTACATATGTCATCGTGTCATAGTATGCTAACAAATACACAAGCAACTTTACTGACTTTGCAGCCCCTGGATTTGTCAACTTTGCAACCTGGCACTTTTCCACTGATGGTGCTGATTACCTATTGCACCTTTCAGCATGACTCCAGTGCATGCCTGCCAAAAAAGAATGCTGTGTGGACACAAGTAAAATGATATTTTGTAGAGGCAGTAAAAGATGAGGTTCATATATGATATCAGTGTTATTAACTCAATCTTGTGCTCATCCATGAGCAACTGTCACTTGCCTAAGCACACCTCTTCCAATCATACCAGAGTCAAGAAAATGTTTGAGCATAGAACTGAGACACTCACACCATACACAAATTGTTGCACCACCATGTTTCTCAGAATACATAGAGCAAACACTAAGGGTGTATTCGTACTATATCCATCCATCATCTTCCGTTTATCCAGGTCAGGGTGGCGGGGGCAGTAGCCTAAGCAGAGAAGCCCAGACTTTCATCCCCCTAACCATCTCCTCCAGCTCCTCTGGGGGATCCCTCAGGTGTTCCCAGGCCATCCGAGAGACATAGTGCCTCCAGCACATCATGGGTCCGCCCCAAAGCCTCCCTCCCGTTGGAGCTAGTTTTGGCAACTGGGGATTGGACCACCTGGGCCCCCGCCTTTGGCTGCCACCCAAAACACACAGCACCAGACTCTTGTGATCCTTCCTGAAGGTTGTGGGATCACAAGAAGGCATAGTCATAACGGTCTTCTGAATCACTCCTAGTCTGACCTGTCACCTAGGACCAATTTGCCTTGGGAGACCCTACCAGGGACGAATTGCCCCCGACAACATAGCTCCTAGGATCACTCAGGCACACAAACCCCTCCATCACGATGCGGTAGCGATTTAAGGAGACTGTATTCATACTCACCAGTGCCCAAGTGTGTTTCATGCCTAAAGTGTTTGAATAATGTTACTGCTCTGATCCGCACTGAAGTGCTGCAGTCCCAGCATAGTTTGAGAGGTGGGCTTCGGCACAGACCAGCTGGTTATGCACAAGTATGAGGACATGGACACAGGGTAGACCTGATATATAAACCTCCTCTCCTGCTGCCTCCATAGGCGAGCAGCACAGTAAACCTGAAATCACCACCTTACATAGTGGAGAAATCCTGTAGAAGTCTGTATATGACCAAAACCAACTCAAACAGAAGACATAAAGTCCATAAAGTTGAATGCACTATTAAACCTCTGCAGTCTTACTCAGAGGCATGTTTTTTTCTCCAGCACTGGACCGTTTTTTTTACCTACAAAATATAACAAATATAAATCTTTTGTGCAAACCTTTAGCATTTGTATTGTGATAAAAGACTATACTAGTTTCCAGACAATTTTAATATCTTACAAAATCATGTCAGTCACAGATATGGGTGGTGTGTTGTGAATGTGTAGATATCATGCAAACATTTTGATAAAACATATGAGCTATATAAGTCAAGCAGTTATGAGTTAAATAAAATGAACAGTGTTTTCCTTTACATTACATTTTCATGTCAATCTTATAGGCTACTGGTGCATTCAGGGCACAAACTGCTGCACGATGCCTGAAATGAAATGTTTGACCTTAAAAAGTTCCAGGGAGAGAGACCCCAGACTCTAGTAAAGCTGTCCCTTCAGTGCTGAAGTAGCACCCATGTGCACATGGGCCATTTTACTCTGAGTTTCCCTTTCATATTCATATCTTGCTCTAAATTGTAGGTGTTTCTGGGCTCATTTCCAAATTGACCTACACTGAATGAAACAATTTCTTGGCTCTGATTCTGCTAAAACTTTCCCACCTCCGATCCTCCTCCAGCCCCCCGTGAGCACATGTATATTACGGAACCACACAGACAGATGCTCTTAATTGTATTTTTTTGTAGTCATTAAGCATGTTCTTCTTGACCTTCATCCTACCGTTAGACCTTTATTATTTGTCATCAACAGCTTATTGTTTGCACACTGGGTGGACAGTTTTATCCAGATCCTTCAGGAAAGTTGGAGCGTACAAAACTTCTATTTCTGCATTTCTGATAAATTATTAGTGCACTAATCTGTGCCTGTTTATCATAAGATTAAGAAAGGAAAAAAATAGTGAAGAAAATAATCAAGAAAATGAGCATAAGTGAACTAAATAAACAATAAAACATGAGCGTAATTAAGTAACAAAGGACAAAATTGAACAACAAAAGTTGTCCCCCAAATTAACAAAATATTTAAAATTAACTAAAATAAACTGAATATTCAGAAAATTAATAAAATGGTCTTAAAATTAAAACATAAATTAACAAAAACTAAAATATAAAAAACAATAATCAGAGAAATCAAGACAATGAACAAAATAGACAAGAAAATTAATTTAAAAATGATCAAAATTATCTAAAATAAGTTCAATAAACAACAAAATTAACAAAATAAGTGACAAAATAAACGCAAACAATAAAATAACAAAAATGATAAAGAATAGCAAAAGTAAAATAAACACAGAATAAACTACAACAAAAACTAAGCAACAAAATGAACAACACACCCTAAAAATTCAATAAAATGAATAAAATAATCAAGTAAATGAGCAATCATGAAGAAAATAATGAAGAAAATTAACTAAATAAACAAAAATATGAGTAAAAAAGGAACAAAATAAATTAAAATAAACACCAAAATGACCAAAATAAAATAAAAAATGAACAAAATCAGCCAGAAAACAAAAAAGCAAAATAAATGATAAAATAAACAAAATATTCTCAAAATTACTAAAACAATGGAGAAAATTAACAAAATAAAGGTATAATGAACTAAAACAAATGAAATAGGCAACAAATGAACAACATGCCCTTAAAATTCAATAAAAATTGACAAAATAATCAAGAAAGTGAGCAACAGTACAGAAAATAATTAAGGCAATTAAGAAAATAAACAAAAAAGTATTAAAAAGAAAACAAAATGAATTAAAATAAGCAGAAAAATGAACAAAACAAATTAGCAAAATATAGAATAAAATAAAAAATAGAAAAACAATCGAGAAAATGGACAACATACATGCATAATGAACTGAGACAAGTGGAATAAGTTACAAAATGATGACCATAATTTCATTTTAATTTATTTATTTTATTCGAACCAGAATTTAAAACAAAAGGAAAGAACAAAACATTGGCAGAAATCAGGCTTTTGAAGTTCAAAAAGGGTGTAGGATGAAGTGAAACACTTACTGTATCTCATCCCAACCCCTTTTACCAAATTTTAGATCAGTAACTCAAAGTTAAGGCTTTCGCTGTGTTTGGGATTTGTGGCTGCTCCTGGACGGTGCCTCAGATGCTCTGCCCCCTTCGGTTCATTTGTCAGCAGCACTAAGAAACAAGCTAGGATCAGGAAGTTGGTCTCAGGAGCTTAACATTTATTTATAGTAGATGATCACAGAGAAAGTATTACAGATCTGGGCTCATGTCACAAAGAATGAGCGCCATACAAAGCTGTCTTGAACATTTATCTTCTTGGGCAATGCCCCGAACAATAAATAGGTCTGTTTGAAAAAAATACGTGAGTGACCTTCATAATAGGAGCCAGACCTGAACTCCCCGGATTACTACACTGCCTGGCCAAAAAAAGGTCACCACCTGGATTTAACAAAGCAAATAGGTACGAGCTTCCCATTGGATAATTCCTGCATGGGTGATTATGCTTAAGCTGGAAACAAGTGATATAAGGATAGTGGGGAACCATCATCTTCGAAGAAAAAATGTGGTTGGAAAAAAATCTGAAGAGGGCTGTGCACAGACGATGCCTTCGCAATCCCTCAGATTTGGAATGGTTTTGGAAAGAAAGGTGGGCAAATATTGCCACATCAAAATGTGCTACACTCCTAACCAAAAAGACTGAGTGCTGGAATAAAAGCCAAAGGTGCTGCAACAAAGTACAGTATTAGTTTAGGGGTGTGCATATTTATGCAACCTGGTTATTTTAAGTTTTTTATTTTTTATTTTTCCCCTTTAAAGGTTTCAGTTTGTTTTTCAATTGCATTGTATAGGTTTTAGGTCACATTAAAAGCGGAAAAAGTTGTGAAATTATTTATCTTGGTGTCAATTTTTTTACATCACAACCTGGCATTTGATCAGGGGTGTGTAGACTTTTTATATTCACTGTACATCCTATGATTTATCAGAGTTCACAGAGGTTCATTCTGCTGTGACCATAGTTTTCCCAGCACATAATGTGTGAAGACAGTTTTTTCATTGTTTCTCAGTAAAAAATATTCTCGCAGCAGCCTCACGTTTACAGCATTACATTTGAATATTTAATACAACACAAATCACTGTAATACAAACTATGCACTGTTTTCAATAAACCTCTTAAATTATTCCATGTCCTTTAATAATGTTAAACGATTTGGAATCTAAAACATCAATGGAAACAAAAAGCAAATGAACAAAATAATGATCAAACTGACATTATTTATGAGGAGTACGACCCCCAGCTCACCTGTCTGAGTGAATTTGGTAAAAGTGTGTTTGTTTGGTGTAAATTTAAAGAAACATGATAAATTGCTGTGTTGCGTGTGTGCGTGTTATCATATATGTGAATAAATAGGACAGATTCCTGGTTGGTACATTCCTGGTGTGGGCCGCACCACAACACGCCCTGCCTTTCTTGTCTCTTCCTCCGGTGACTCTTCCCGCCTCCTTCGCTGACGTACCCGTGGATCCTCCGCTGCCCACGGCTGTAGGCGAGCTCCGACCGGGACTATAAAGCTCTCCCCGGGATCCCGGACGTCACTGCCTGAAGCCGCAGAGTCTCGGGCACCAGAGCCGGACCTGAGCAGAGATAGCAGAAGCAGCTCCTCCACGCCGCGCAAGCTAACTCGCTTTAAGGGTCTGGTTGGAGATGGAGACGCGTAGCACCAGGAGGGTGTGCAGCACCCACAACGTCAAAAGTAAGTGACCCCTGCGACCTGCATGCAACGAGGGCTGGGAAACTGCACGTGCATTAGAGCTGAGGATGAGGGGCGCAATAATACAGTTTACATATGCACGGGATTTTTTAATCTCTAAAGACCCTGCTTTACATAAATACTGGCACTTTTGTTCATTTTCTTGGGTATTTAGTTCATTATTATTCTTAATTTTCTTGATGATAGTTCATTTTTCGTTTATTTTATTGCTACACTGTGTCATTGTGGGTGCTGTGTTGTTATCAGCACTTTTTGACGGTGTTGCTGTTTTTGTTGATTTTAGTTTAATTCTCGCTCAAGGCTCATTTTGTTCACCTTCGTGTATTTCAGTGAAAAACACTGTTCACTAAAACGGGTTAAATCGTCGTCTTATGCATGTTATTATCTGGCATTCAAGCATAAAATGCATAAAAGTGACAACTTATGTGGATTAATTCACCATGCAGTAAACAAGTAGAACCTCTATCAGTTTATTATGAATTTTTAGTCCCATTTGTCCTGTATTTTTGTTCATTTTCTTGGTTATTTTCATTGATTTTGTTCATCGCGTGGTTGATTCGGTACTTTTGGTGCTTCTTTGATGATTCAAAGTGGATTTTGTTCATTCTGATGTGATGTTGCACATCATGAACAAAGTAAGTTAAAATAAGATAACTTGTCATTCTTGTAAATGTTATTATCTTCATTTAAGCACAAAATACATACAAATGTCATGTATATGAATTAACTTGGTAAACAGTGAGCATATAGGTATTATGTCAGTTTATTATAAATTTCTGGTCCCAATTTGTACTTCATTTTCTTCTTTATTCCTTTGATTAATTTCCTCGTTTTTGTCCATGTTGTTGCCTATTTTGTTAATTTGACTTCATTTTGTAGCTTATTTTGTTCATTTTCTTGATTGTTGTGTTCATTTTTCATTCCTTTAAACTTGTGCAGAAAAGACACTTATTCATATGTTATGGCTACATGTCTGCAGTGTTTGGTATTTCACATCGAAAATTTCCAGGAGGATCCAGAGATGCCACACTGTAAATGTTTAAATGAAACCTATGCCGTTGATTATGTGCACTTTTATGGCTTGAACGTGAGATGAAGAAAAACAAGGCTAAATCTGAAAAGGTGACAAAAAGAACTTTACACAATATTAACTCAAATCTGAGCTTAAATAAATATACAGTGCATCTATTTTTTATATTTTGTTTCAAGACAAATTTAGAGGATGCAGGTCCAAATGATGTTTTTCAGGAGGGGGGGTTAGTAGATTGTTCATTTAGATGACAAGCATGTGAGGGGTCTCTAAACAAACCCTGTTTCAGTAATAATGACAGTTTTGTTAATTTTTTGTTAACCTCGATTATTTTGAGCATTTTGTTCAATTCCTGGATTAGGATTTATTTATTTTTCATTTTGAAGATTAGTTTGTGATTTGTTTGTTTTTGTGCATTTTTTTTGTTCACTTTGTGCTGCATACACTCATTCACATTGTATAATCCTTGTGTTGATATGTGTATTAATTTCCAGTAAAATGTAAATGTTTGGAGGTTTTTGGTCCCTTTTTTATTAATTGTTGCTCATTTTGTTTTATTTTCATTCATTTCCTATATTATTTTGCTCATTTTTGGTTTTCTTCATAAATTTGTGCAGAAGAAGCAACAAATCATTCCATTAACAATTGGCCAAGATCCAGAGACACCCAACTGAAAATCTTCCAGTGTTCAAACAAAACCTCCACACTTGTTTTCAGTTCAAGATTTTGAGCAATCTAATTTTTCCCTTTGATTGGGATTAATTACACTGACTTCCCTACACATGGGTATTTTTAGCTCATTTTTTTACTCCTGCATTATTTAAGAAAACCTCAGCTCCTGTTAGAACAGAATCTCCTTCACATGTGTCACTTTGAACTTTATTTCTCTTCTCACACTGATTTCTGGTGAAAACGTCACACTGTACTTAAGATAAGTGTCTGATTCCACTTTACATCAATCCTCTGTCAGTGTCCAGTTAGTCCAACTTGTAAAGGGGTCAGGAGGTGAGCCACTGGAAAATCTTGCGCACAGAAAAATGAATGGGAAGTTCATTACTATTTCATGCATGTACTTTTCCCACTGTGGTTCTTACTGTGTGCCGTTATCTGAGCTGTGCCAAGATGATGACAAATTATTGATGACAGCTGAAACTGATCCGGGTCTGTTTACATGTTTTAGGGTATGCCTGCCCTCTAACCTCACAGAGAACATCCTTTTGGTGTAGATTGCATGAGAACTAGGAAATTGTGTTAATTTATTGCAGCAACGAACATGTGGTTCACATTTTTGTTTGGTAATAGGCTGTTTTCAGGTGGATTTTTATTTTGTGCAGTGGAAATTAAGTGTTATGTAACTGTTACAACAATCATTGAGCCTGTGTAAACCAATCAAGTGGATGTGAATGGGTGAATGATTTCTGTCATTTGATTAATTTTATATGAGCTCTAAAGTTCGGGAGACCATCAGCAAGTCATGGGTGAGAGCACAGCAGTGACAAACAGAATCACAGACGACAATGGGTTTTTTCAGACGCTGAAATCAGCCTTTGTTTCTTTGTTTTTTGACGTCACTACAGCTGCTACAATGATCCACTGTTTCTGGCCTGACTTTCGGTGGCAATCCCTCTACTCATGATAAAAACACCTCTCTCTCCCCTCTGTGCAGGTGGACTGTCCCTATGGCTGATTCTGTGGCTGGTGGTGGTGAAGCCGGGTGGGGTGACAGCATGTCCCAGGCTGTGTGTCTGCTACCCAACGCCCATGACGGTCAGCTGCCAGTCTCAAAACCTCACCACAGTCCCAACTGGTGTTCCCTATGACTCTCAGCGTGTGTTCCTGCAGAACAATCGTATCATGGAGCTCCGTGCTGACTCCTTTGGCTTTGAGACTCAAGTATGTTTCCCCATATGTACAGTTTCACAGATAAGATAAAATATCATATCCTTGATTCTTCCCACACCAGGGAATTGTTAATGTGATAGCAGCATAGCAATAGTAAAATAGATACAGTATCACTTAGTGAGTACAATAATAATACCAAAAGTAAAGTGCAACAGTAAGTATAAAAAATAAGCAATAAGAAATTGGGTTCTACATTAGAAGATTAACATGCTTGATGAGTCAGGCTACCATCTTTTCACATGCCGTGTAAAAACGCTTTTTCTCATTCTGTGTAGGTGCTTTGGTTGTATGGCAACAACATCACGTCGATTGAAGCAGGGGCCTTCAGTAACCTCAGGGTTCTGGAGGAGCTGGACCTTGGTGATAACCCTTCACTGCGGCACCTGGAAGGTGGAGCTTTCAGGGGTTTGGAGAAGCTGCAGAGCCTGCACATGCACCGCTGCAAGCTGGCAACTCTCCCCCATGATCTCTTCCACAAACTCTACAGCCTCCAGTTTCTCTACCTGCAGGTAAAGGCAGCATCCACACACACATACACACACTTAACAAGATCACATGGACAGGTGCGTGTCAGTCATGAATAGTATATGTGTACATGATGCTTACAGGAACAAATCTTGTGGTTCTTGTGTTCATTTACAGTTGGCCACATTTAGGCTGTCACATATCAAAGAATCCTTCTTAAGTAGGTGACAGTGTACAGCCACTACAAATATAAAAAAGGCTCATTACAGTAATAAGCCCTGGCAAAAAAAATAAAAACAAATATAACAATATTGAAATCCAACTTGACAGATGGTTTTCAGATTAATTAGAATTAAGAACAATGAAGGCTCAGCGTTATCAAACAGATGCCAAATTTAGCATGTGCACATTTTCTCACACTAATACCATCCTAGATTCAAGCAAACCCACGTGAAATCATGCATCATTAGAATTTATTACTATTGTTAGAATACCAATGCATGGAAAACATTTTAGCAAAATCAAAGCACTCTAGCTTTTTTCACTCCACAATTTTAGCATGGCTCCCATGTATTATAACTATTTACGTCTTATTTCATGATACTGTAAAATTATCCTGAAGTTACTGTACATAATGGTAGCAATTGTTATTTTAACCAAACAGTTGTTGTATTGTCAGTTTCATAAAGGCTAGTGTAATTCAAAGTCTTTTACAGATGACTGACATAGCGACGATGCAGTGAAAATATAAACAGCACATTATAGGATTCTGCTCTTGAAAGATGCTGTATGAATAAATAAACCAAACACTGTTCACTTCCCATCCTGTCTTGCGCTTTGAAACATTTATGCTAGAAGACCTGAGGCCTTCTTAACTTATACATTACATCATTTAAGACAATATGCCTGCACAACCGCATCCTTTATGAACAAACTTTTAAAAATCTATTAACGTAACCCACTTTTGTGGGTGGTTGTCAGCATTTTGACAGCTGATGCTGTGAGATCTTGGCTCCTGAAGCATCCATGAATCTGCCAATTTCAGCTCTGTTTCAATTAGAATACATGGGGATATTCAGTATATCCCCATGTAGCATCTTCAGAAATACAAACTTCTCCTTTTGTCACAGGTGATTCTGGATTGTGCTTTAGTAATTCTTCTACTGTACATATTACATAATCATAATCTTTGATTTACATTGTATGAATGGAGTATATGTGTCCAGGACATGCTGGGAGCATATATACTAAGCGATCAGCACAAGACTATAAACACGTTTCTCTACTGAACCTTTGAGAGTAAAAGTATATTTATATATTATATAAATGTATATTTTGTTAAAGCCATCCCTTTTCCCAGGAACATATGAGTTCAGTAGCTAGCACTTTTTGCATATCTTTCTACAGAATCTAATCCTGTTGTATTTTGACTCTGCTCCAGGAGAATCAGCTCCACTTCCTGCAGGATGACCTGTTCTCAGATCTCGTCAAACTCACCCATCTTTTTCTGCA
This sequence comes from Pseudamia nigra, assembly GCA_029823295.1. Taxonomy (NCBI): domain Eukaryota; kingdom Metazoa; phylum Chordata; class Actinopteri; order Kurtiformes; family Apogonidae; genus Pseudamia; species Pseudamia nigra. The sequence goes on from JAQQAE010002392.1 coordinate 10,913, forward strand.
TGGAAACCGCATCCGTGCCCTGTCTGAGAATGTCTTCAGAGGCTTGGTCAACCTGGACCGCCTACTTATTCATGACAACCGCATCCGACAGGTGAATCGGCGTGCTTTCCGTGACCTAGGGCGCCTCACCATCCTTTACCTTTTCAACAACTCTCTGGCTGAGCTTCCAGGCCAGACTATGAAAGATATCCAGGGCATCCAGTTCCTCCGTCTCAATGCCAACCCCTGGTCCTGTGGTTGTGAGGCACGTCCCCTCTGGGAGTGGTTCCGCGAGGCCCGTATCTCCTCCTCAGAGCTGATGTGCACTTCACCCTCCCAACGCCGTGGCCAGGACCTACGATTCCTTCGGGAGCTGGACTTCGCCCTGTGCCCTCTGCCTGACCCCGGCTCTCTGGCTGGAACCACCACAACCACCTTCAGCACCAAGACCCGCTGGTGGTTTTCCAAACACAAGCCTGCATCTTCATCCAAGGCCTTGTACCAGAAGAGCTCAGAGACAGTGAAGGCCTTCCCCTTCACTGCTCCCAAGCCTCAGTTCCCCCCCAAAGTCCCTTCTGAAGCTTTCCCCCCTAAGTATGAACTGTCAGAGGATGAAGCAGCCCTCCCAAAACTTGAACCAGAAGAGTATTGGGCAAACTATGGCAATGAAGACTCTTCCATCCGCTGCTTTGAGCTTGAATGTCCACCAGGCTATGACAACCCACCTTTCCCTTCTTCCTCCTCTTTATCCTCTAAACCCACCTTCCTCCACCTTCTTTCTCTCTCAGCAGTAACATTCTCCCTTCATTTTCTTTTTGGCTGAACTCTTCTTTCCTGCACAGCGTTCTTCTCCTTTGGCTTTCCACTGCTCATTTCAAATCTAACAAAAACCTTGATTTCTTCAAGATACCTCCTGAAGGTGCAGGGGGTATTACAGTGATGCAGGAGAAAAGCAAGGAAGCAGGGGGCTCTTCAGTTAAGAAAGAGCAGATCAGGTGATGATTTTTAAAAAAGCAACAGTGACATACAGAAATGAATGACAGTAAAAGAGCAAGTGCAGAAACCTGCAGCAACCTCAGCCTGTACCATGGCCGACACAACTTTCGAGTAAGCTGGTGTGGTCTTTGGTTTTTTTTTTTTAATATCACAGCTATTGTGAGGCGACAAACAACGCAGGCGTTGTGACTCACTGGCTACAGCTCTTTTCTAATTCAAATAATGTTCACCATCAAACCACTGCTCACAACACAGCTTCAGTATTTTGTTTAGGAGGCTGAAATTTAAATAATCATCTGAAAGTAGAAAAAATGAAGGTAAGAACAATGGTTCTGCAGCCAAACGAGACTCTCGTCCTCCTACAGTTTAGTCTTCAGATGAATATCAACACTCACACTTGTACATATCACATATAGTCATTGTACAGAAATCCATTGCACACTAATCTGTATGTCAGTCTTGGTGGATTTTTACTTTCCTTTTAATAACATTTAGTAAATGACAGCTTGCAGTGGTAGAAGAGACAAGTAGAATAGAAGTGAAAGGCAAACAACAGGAATTTAGTCACGCCCTGTTACCCCTCATGTTTTTCCAGTCTTGTCTCCTCTAACAACCTCACAGCTTGTTTTCCAAGACTAAATGGAAAATAAAAATGATGAATCGCATATCTGAGATAACAGCCCATATAAGCAGTACTGCAAGGTGCAAGAATTGGTCTTTATAGTCACATTGTGGGTGTGTATGTTTATGTTTGTATGTTCAGTATATGTGTTGAAAGAAAGATCGAACTCCAAAGAAGACCAATTTGATTTGATCTCATTTGGCTGAGTGCCTGTGCGTGTTCTCATGTGTATTAATTAACACGGGGGTGAGACTTACAAAGCTCTTGTTTTGTCTTTAGACTCAGGTCATTGTCCTGCTGGCTCCTGTTACATTATACTTACACCTCCTGTTGGTCAGTGTGTGTGCGTGTGTGTCTGTGGCCCTGTTCAGACCCTGTATTAACATCCGAGATCCGGATCCAGATACAAATGTCCAGGTACAAGTGTGTCAGTTCACATGTAGCGTTGGAGATGTATAGCGTGCTGTCACTTATGATCACATCTGAAATCTCCACACTGTATGCAAATAAACAAGCCCAATCCTGAAACTTATATTCTTTAACTAATTTAATACTTAAGGTAGAATGTTTTCTGCCTAGTACTCACTGCTTGCTGTGAATCAGCCAATACACCATAAATCTTAATTGAGACCTTTGACCATTCTGTTCATCTTTATTGGCTCTCATCTACGATATATGTTGTAGGAATGATTGGATCTTTAAATATGTAAAGTGAATTTCTAGCGGACTATGTAGACACTCTATTGCCTCTAAGGGGAGAAAGTGTCAAAGGCACATCTACAGTATGAGGCACTTGAAATACACTTTTGTGGGGTTTGTGGACAATTCAGCCTTTGAAATACTGTTACAACATGGTTAAAAGACTCAAAGTCATTGGTGCACTTCCAGTCCTTAGTGCATTTCAGGATGTTCATGGCTAATTGTATAGGAATGCATCCTAAAATGTGTCTTTGGGTGATTCACACCTTCCATTCGAACTGTCCATAGGTCAGATTCGATGCAATTTGCCAGGATGGAGATTACAGCAAGGTCTGTACAAGGCCTGTGTCTGTGTTCCTGTATGTATATGTGCATTTTTTTTCTTTGGATGTCACAACCGTCTCGCAGTGCCCAAATATAAACATCCATATTTAATTCAAAACAATTTTTCTGTAAGGAGCATAAAATAATTTCAGTTGTATTTTCTTTAACAATCTTGTTCATGTGAGTGTTTTTTTTTTTTGGAAAAACAACCTATTTTTTGGAAAAGGACTACTCCACAATCTGTTAAACACAATGTCAATCCAATCTGTGAGACATGTTACTCATGAGCCATACAGTATGTCAGTCCCTTATGTCACAATTTGTACTGATCAACCTGAATCATGACTGTGAGTTTCTGCATAAATAAATAAACGATACTGTGACACTGATAGATTCTGTATTTTTCACTGAGTATGTATTAGCAAAGTGTTTTGCTTTATTAAAAAATAAAGAAACAACCAAATAGAACTGTGTGGGAGTAACTTTGTGATTTGGCTGTTGTCTTTGTTTTCCAAAGCTGCAATAAAGACATACATTAAAAGAGGCACAAGTTTTTAAAATGTAAGATAAAACACTACTCCTTTGTAGAATACATCATTTCATTCAAAGAGTCATGAACTCATTTTTACACCAAAAGCAAGGTAAACAACATAATAGATCTACAAGCACAATAACAAGACAAACGTCTACAAACATTGTATGTGATGACTTTAAGAGCTGAAGAGAAAAGATGACCAGGACCATAATGTTTTACAGATGTCATGTATCTGTGAGTGAGTGACGGGTGTGCATGAAGGTCATTGAGTTCAGTTGGGTTCACTTACCCAACATTAGCCTTTTCTCTCCAGCTTTACTGTACAGATGGGTGAATGTACTCCTTAAGTTTATGTGTACTGTATATGTGTGTTAGTGTGTGTGGGTGCATGAAGTGTTACTGAGGGGTGAGATGGTGGGTATGATTCAGGGAAGGGGAAGGGTGGGGAAGATGCCAAGATGAAAATGTGACAATTTGTCCCGGAATCAGCACACCCCCTCAACAGATTAACTCTCGGCATAATGAGGGTGATAATGATGATGATTCGCATATGTGAGTTTGCACATACACACTTGCAAATACACTTTAAAGTTCAGGCAATATTTAACCCAGTGCAATGAGGATGAGTATGAGGCCTGTAATTCTCTCTTGTAATTCTTTTTGTTTTCCACCTCCAGCCACTTGTTACTTTCACACTTGACTCCTTTCTTTGGTGAAAGTTGTGTTACTCATACATTAGAATCAAACCCACATACTGTAGAATGTTTCTCTCAGAATGAATTAACATTTAATACTGAAAATATCGCAAAATAATGTTGCACGAGCTGTGATTATTGTCCTCTGAGTAGCTGAAAAATTAAACACTGCATGAAGCATGTGTATAGAAAGGAGTGTTGTGTTACAATATAGTATAATCATTCAAAGGACAGAGTTTTTCTTAACATCCTCACATTTCAAGTATTTTAAAGTCATGGCTTTACACTGTAGCAGTAAGACAGTACGAGGGAAGAGGAAACTCAAGGCAACAGTAGGGTGGAAAAACGTCTTTTTGTGAATCAGAACTGAGTGGATGAGGAGAGACAAAAGAAAAGCATAGAGAAAGAGCGACAAACAACACAGATACTGAACAATACAGATGGACACTGGACAGGTTGATGACTCACACCTGTGTATCAAGAAAATATAGCTCCAGAGCCAGAGACCTGCAGAAAGGAGCAAGACAGAGGAAAAAATCACAAAACTATGGGAGAGGGAAGATATAAAGTCAGTGATATACAGAATAATGATGAGATAAATGTACCATAAATTACAGGGAGAGACAGAAACAGGGTAGGCGATGGCCAGTACATCCATCACTCAGCAGCTTTGGACTATGTGTCAGAACTAAGGGAAGGTTTTAGATCTGTCTTAAAAGCACTGTACCTGGATCCCACACAAACAAACTTGGAAATGGTTTAACAGGAGAGGGGCTTAGTACTATAACTGAAAACTTCCCAGTCTGGTTTTACAGATTCTAGGAACTACAAGTAGGTCCTGAGTGTTAAGTGCCCTGGTTGGTTAAAATTAGTTCTTTGATATAGAAGCCTTATTCTATGTAAGTCAGGGCTATGTAAGTCAGCATAAACATATTAAATTCTTTTCTGGACTTTATAGAGAGCCAGTGAAGAATATTGACGATACACAGACTGATGAGTGTGAACAGTGCTCAGTTATAAAATAGGGTAACTGCAGTTTGACTCCTGTGCTTTCCTGAACTGCAATTAAGTTCCATACATTTACAGCTTTTAAAGGTCTTACATCTTAACTAGGGCTGCCAAACGATTAAAAATTTTAATCTGATTAATCACAGGATCACTGTGGATTATTTTAATTTAATCACAATTAATACCCATTCATCATTAATCTAAATAAATCACAGGGTCACTGGATTAATATCAATTAATCATGATTAATACCATTTTTGTGGGAGCAAAAACACTCATGATAGAAGGTGACATAGACACTTGAGTAAAATTACTTATTTTACATTAAAATGTATATTTTATGTAGAATAAAATATACATTAAAATGTATATTTTATGTAAAATAAGTGGTATATGTATATTTTTTTCTAATTTAAACGTGTGTAACTAAAGGAAATTACACCTGCTTTGTAGAACTTAGCAGAACCTCTGTAATGTTCTGCTGAGATGTTTTTACACTTGGTTCACTGCCTTCACAGTAACTAATGTAATTTGTTTCAGAATGTGTAAAGACTTATACTTTTACATTTAGATTGATTTTGAAGCAGTAAATACTAAAGAAGTTGGCAGTGACGTGGGTCAAGTGTAATATAATATTTCCTCACTTTTTCCTTGATATATGAGTTATTGTGCGTTAATCACATTAATCAGGTTAACATGATAATCACATTAAAAAAATGTAATCTACCGTATTTTCCGCACTATAAGGCGAACCGGATTATAAGGCGCACCCCCCAAAAATGTCATTTTAAATTTTGTTTTCTTTTTATAAACCGGTTCGCCTTATAGTGTGGAAAACACGGTAATTAATTATGCAAATGGTTATTCTGATTAAGGCATTAATTTTGATAGCCCTTATCTTAACACTTATAGTTAAATCTGTATGGCTTAAGTGTGTCAACTAAAGACATCTGTAAGCACGATGACATAAAAAAATGTCAATTTTTTTTTCAACTCTACAACACATGCGCTGATTTCACTGAGAGGTTTTCTACCCGACTACGTTTCAACAGAAAAGGCATTCATTGGCTGATGGTGATATGGGATCATAATCTGATGCAAGGTAATGTAATTGCTGAATAATGCAATTTTCTTGGATGAAAAAAAAGTTAGGATTATTAGGCAGTTGCTTGTGAGAGCAGAGGTCATTTTAACTTGAATATGATTGGTTCCCCCAGTTCATAAGGGGAGGACTAATGCATTAAAGCTTGACTATGATTGGTCTGACTGTTGATCATCTTGTTGTCTTAAAAGTAAGTTCATATTTATCACTGCTTTAATTTTATGTCAGAGAGTTTATATAAACCTAAAAACACAATAAAGATGTCTTTTGACAGTATGAGACCTTTAACCATCAGAACTTTGAGAGCACAGAACCCTGCCAGCTCCCTACACTCTGGTAATACAGTCAAGTTCCTTGTGTTGAGATTTTGGCAATAGGCAGAAAAACAACCAAGATCCAACCATTTTGCTGTAGCTGCTACAAAATGTACTGGGTTTGTCCTTCCACCAGTTTTATTAAAAAAAACACTTCACAGTAGTTTTCCTGCTGGAGTCAAGGTAATAAAAACAAACCATACTTGGCACAGGTGACAGCTGACAGACGGTGTCAACTCAAATTCAACTCCAAAACTTGTGTAAAAAGAGCACTGCAGATCCTTGTTTTCTCAGTGGTAAACAGGATCACCAACTGTGAACATCCCCTCTCAGATTTTCCTGTTAGCCATATGAAAACCCTGAATCGTGACCAGTTCGATTGCCCTTTATATCTTATATCAAAGTGTCTTTCCATCTTTGGTTAAAACATCACAACAACTGCCTGGGTGGTCATGGGATGCGCTTAGTTTCCGGTGCAGGGACACAACAAGACAATTAGCACAGAAAACCTCTCTGAAGTCAGACTTTGATGTGTGTTTTTCACACTGTGCCCACTCAGTCCCGCCCAATTCTTTATCCTATTTTCTTGCCTTTGCTTTCTTCATCTCTCAGTTTGTGAGCCTTTCATATGCTGTCACTCAGGCTTTGTCTAAACCTCTGTCACACCAGAACCATCAATCCATTACACATATTTGCACTCAAATTTGTCTACTGGCTTGTATATGTTGACGCATTTGTGTGGTGCCCTGCGCGTGTCCACTGACAGTTATCCTCACACGTCTTAGATGCAGAGGACAAACCGAGCCTCACAAGCTGACGTCAGAGGACCCTACAAGGAAATGAAGAGGCTTAGAAAGGAAGAAATGGATGTATTCTCTGCATGGCGGATGTGCATATTGAGGAATTAAAATTTTAATGATAATAGAACAGAATAGAATATAACAGAATAGAATGGAACAGCACATCACTTCTTCATATGTGGCAGTCAGCGTGACAACTGACCTATTACATGAATAATTGATTATCTCCATTTGCAGCCCTGTTGCACTGACCAGCTCCCATTGTCCAGCAGGTGTAACAGGAGCCTGCTCTGTAGTGAACCTCTGTTCCTGAGAAATCTGGAGGACAAGAGGAAAGAAAAGAGTGAGGCAAAACAGAGGGAAGACGAGATCTCCTGACTGTGAATAAATCATTTGAGTGGAAACAATGACAGTTCTCAGACAAATACACATTGCTATAAATTCATCCACCAAGCAAGAATGACTGACGATAAAGAATGAATGAAGTGCAAAAAATGCATCTGTGAAAAAAAAACTCCTGGAATATTGATGTTATTCTTCAAATACACTGAAAAGATACGAATAACATTAGATGGTGACATTAAAAGTCAGGGCTTGACCTCATTTGGCAGAAATTCCACATTTACCTTTGAGCATATTGCAATTCATAAGGTCTGAGATGAAACATTTCAGCAACTTCTGTGGACTCAGGTGGTACAAAATGTACCCAGTGCTGTAGAGTTGTTGTTTGGGGCAGGCAGGAGGTTAAATACTTGATTAACACATGTAATCGCTGATCCCTGATCATATTCAATCAGGTATGTCAATACCCCACTTCACTGTAGTCTGACAAAGAAGTGTGAAAAAGTGTTTCTCTTTTTCATGGTGGACTGTCAGGTAGTCCGTTATCTGAACGGACTTTTTGCTCTTGATCTGCAAGAGCAAAAATCCGCTGTGCATGTGTGCGTGGGTGTGTGTGTGTGTGTGTGTGGGGGGGGGGGGGGTGCAAACAAATTCTAATGTTTTCCCCTTGATTTCAGCTTTCATACACAAGGATTAAAATTAATGGTGTAGTATAGATCAGCCATTCCCAAACACTAGCTTGGAGCCCACAGATGGGATGCAGGAGATTCAAGAGAGCAAGAACTCTGTTTTTGATACTGAATATTTGTTTTGTTTTGATTATTGTCATTATAATACCCTTGAATGAATAAGACCCTATTACCTTTGCCTAAAAGCATTTATTTAGTATTAAAGTGTTTATATGTCTAAAACACCACAACCATAAAATAAAATATTTCTTTGGCTTACATCTCTTCAGTATGGGTCATTTACTGGCTCTACATCATAATTTGAGCCTTATGACATTATAAAATAGCAGTTAAAATGGTCAAGAACATTGTTTTATGCACAAATTCCCTCTGTTTGATGAGTTATACATTGTGTTTTAGGTCATGAGAGTTTGTAATTTCTAAAAATTGGGTCCCCAGAAAAAAAGTTTGGGAACCACTGGTCAAGATCACATAAGCTGATCCAATGACCAGGGCAAGACACACAGGTAAAGCATTAAAACAACCAATGGTTTTCAAAAAGTAACTTAAAAATATGATTCGTATGCTGTGATATGGCCAAACCAATGCATTTTCAAGCTACAACCCTGATAATAATCATTTCAAGCTTTTTAAACTTCCCCTTAATCTTCCACAACAACTTTAAATGAGAAATGAATCAAGTAGTCATGATGCTGATTCCATCTGAAGCAGCAAGTTTTTCGTTAAATCAGAGTTATATTAAAAGTAATTCAGAAAATGATGCCAAGTGACACTGACAAATACTTTTCAATATCATTAGTGTGTGACAGAGTCAGAAAGATATCCTCAGAAAGCCAAGTAAAAATCAAATCAAATTAACACTCACGTACATGTATAAGTAGAACATATAAATTCAACTGTTAATACATGGAAGACGTAGGCAAAGGAAATTTGGAAATGTTAATACTACCTTCTGAGTATGTAAAACAACAACAACAACAAAATAAAGGACAACATCCATAAACCTTAAAAATAAAACTTGTTCAAGAAGTTCATTGTCTTTTCCCATCAGGTCTGAGAAAAGTCTGTTAGTTTGATGTTTGATGTTCACTTTGTCACCACATAAAAGCTGCAATGCCGATTGTTTTTAAATTTCATTTTATTTTATTTGTGTTATTGAGCAAAAAATACCACCACCACCATCACTCTTGTAAGGATTTAAGGGTAGAAGATGAATGAATGACTGAATTACATACACCACAAGGAGAAAGCTGCAGAAGGAAGGTGTGAATTTTCAAATTCTGGTGTTTTACTTCGGCTTACCAGAGGACCAAAAGTGTCAGAGGCTGCACTAAAATCCAATAATGGTAGAAAACCCTGAAATATACAGTATTATGCCCAAGCAATCAAATTTAAAAAGGAGCACAGAAATATATTTTCAGCTTGAAAAGTCTGTAATTGAGATACAAAACAACTCTAAATTTACTGTATGACGGAACTGTGTGCCTGCTGTTTTCTACCCATCTGTGGGGGTGGGAGCGACAGATCCAGTCTTGAGTCAGTAAGAAGTAAAAGAAGAGAATGGGGTGAACACAGGGCACATCTGTCAACAGTCTTTTCACCCCTCTGGAGGTTTACACACTGATAAAAATAATCAACAGATTGTGAAGACAGATTTGGACCCAAAAAAGAAACACATTTTATGTACTTTTGTATCTGCTTGGGAAAATGGGACACAATGAGTCAATCAATTGTATGACAAAGACAGCTAGAGTAAAGTGACAACAGAATAAAAAAAATTCAATGAGTCAATTAGACTGCCTCGCTCCAGGAAGTTGTAAAGCAAGTTGCTTTATTGTTTGGCACAAAGGCAGTTTGTGACGTCTGTTGGCTGCATCATCCACTAGGCTAGACAAAGGGTTATAATGATGCTATTCTGGTAGCTCCATATTTGTTCCTGCATCTGAACTACTCAAACACATCCATCTGTTGCTTGGTGAATTTTTCTTTTACTGCTTCTTCTTGTTTGTTTTGGATGCAGTCTTCATCGTTTCTCAAGACTCCATAGGGGCTATTCAAACCATTAGAGCATTAGGACAACAGCCCTCAGGACCTACATCCATCTGCGTCACTGCAGAGGACATTACACAGATCTTCAGTCAAAAGTGCCAGAAAGGAGACTGATCTCAAAGTACGGCCAACAAATGTCTGGGTTTTAGCAGAATGGAATGACGTAGAGGGTGACACGGTGGTGCAGTGTGTAGCACTCGTGCCTCACAGCTAGAAGGTCCTGGCTGGCACACAGAAAGGCCCCGCTGGTCGTGTCGTTCGCATGTTCTCCCCGTGTCTGTATGGGTTCTTTCTGGGTACTCTGGCTTCCTCCCACAACCAAAAACATGCACTAGGGGTTAGGTGAATTGGTCACTCTAAACTGTCCATAAGGCATGAATGTGAGTGTGATTGGTTGTCTGTCTCTATATGTCAGCTCTGCAATAAACTGGCAACTCATCCAGAGTGTACCCTGCCTTTGCCCTAAGTCAGCTGGGATGGGCTCCAGTGTTACTTCATGGGTGCTACTGCTCAGCGCTCCACCTAGTGTTTTTTGTTGCTTTTGTTATGTGCAGGTCACTCATCATTTGGAAGACAGTGACTCCTAAACATTCCACATTTTGAAATACTGCTATATCTAGCTACAACATAGTGGTATAAGGTTTCTCCAGGCAAGAATATGGTGGAGTGAAGCTAAAATCTGTGGCTGATTTATGAAGGTGAAGCCTTTGTAGAGGTTGGAACGAATGAGTTTGGACATGTATGGAGTTAGTGTCTGCTTAAGTGGACTTTGGTGTACAATACAGAGAACATCCTTGAATTTTATGACATCCTGACACATGATGCACTTCTAAGCTCACTGTTTGCCAGGATACTCACATAGTCACAGAGTAATCACATGAATGAGTTGGAGATGCGTTTGTGGCTGCATCACGGTGTCATATAAAAATGTCCTTTTCACACAGTAATGTTTCAAACTGTAATGGATGTTCTGGATGTTCACATCCTTCAAAAAAAATCACAGAAATCCTTCCATGATAGATCATAAACAGAGTTGTCAGTCAGTTTCCCCTCCATCATGGTAGAGAGAAGTTTACACTGTTTCCTTCCTATGTCCTACCCCTTCTAGATTTTGATTGGTTGGCGAGTGAGCGTTGTCGTGGAAAATTCTATACCAGAGCCTTACGTCTCTATCAGCGGTGTGAGATGATCGACAAAGTCAGAGGAGTCAAGCTGTTTCTCAGAAGAGGATTTTTATTACACACAACACCCAAGGATGTGTGTAGAGAGATCTCTACCCCATAACAGTTTCACAAAGTATTTATACAGCACATCTCTACTCCCATCCCTGCTGCACACAAAGGGAAACGCTAAGTCATGGTTCAGTGTGGAG
>JAQQAE010002393.1:0-22438 GCA_029823295.1 Pseudamia nigra
TTTCATAATTTTGCTCACTCATGAGCTAAATTCTGATATGTGCTTTTTTCTCTCTATCCACATGTATCACCTCCCTCTTTCTCCCCCAAACTGCAAGGCGCGAGCTCAGTTCGCTGCCGTATGTGAATTTCCCCTTTTGTGGGATCAATAAAGTATATCCATCTATCGAACAAAAACAGTGTTAAGTTACCGGTAGTGTTAAGTTCTTTCTTAGGTAAAGTTTGCTGTTTAAGTTTAGTACATACGGTAGTTCATCGCTGCCTGCCTCTCTCCTCCTCCTTGTCCTGTGCTGCACCTGTGTCTCTGTCTCCTCCTCTGGTAAGTGTCTTTATAAATCCATCCATCCATCCATTTTCTACCATTTTTAGAATTAATTTCATGCATTCCTTTTCATATAATAATAATGAATAAATGTGCACGTACGGGTGTGTAATATATACTTTATATGGGAGTTTTTGTGGGTCCCGGAACGGATTAATATTATATTTACATTTATTCTTATGGGGAAAACCCACCCAGCTGTACAAATTTTTCGCCGTATGAGCGTCACGCCAGAACGGATTAATTTCGTACGGCGAGGTACCACTGTATATATGTGCAGCCAGATTGGGATTTAGCTGCTTTAGAGCAATCTTTGTGAAAACTCATGATCAAGCGATAGAGACCCAGGCTGCCAGGGAAAGGAGGGAGCCTTGCAGACCTGCTTCTTTACTATATGAGGCAGCTCTGACCACAGACAGACAAGGTTGTGTTTGGAAGCATGTCCCGATCCCAGACACAACAACTCTTTATTTAGTGAGCCACACCCAAACAACTGACACTGTTCCTGTCTTCAAGGCAGAATAAAAGATCTGATCCAAAAAGAGAAATGCGTAAGAGTAGTATAAAGATCAGAGAAAGAGGAAGGACCATTAATATTATTCATATAAAAGGTTGTATGTCATAGGCAGGAGTTAAATGACCAACTACGAACTTAACTTTAAAGCCTCACACCCATGATAAATAGATCAAAAAGAAACAGTTTACCGCTACATTTTAGTTATTACTTTTAGCAACTTTAACAAAGTCAGTGTAAAAATAAAATGACATAAAATATTAAATCAATGTAGAACTGTAAAATATACATGATAACACAGAGAGGACCTACATGAATTGAAGTGGGTTGCATCAGACAGATTTATGAGTTCAGCCAGACGCAGAACATACACGCCACTTAAACATACTATAGACCTTCCAGTCAGCAATAAAAATGACAGAGCACATGCATTCAAACTGTGTCTGTGCTTCAACAAAAGTAAGGCGACCCGTGTCTATTCTATAAAAGTCAAATCCAGACTAGGCGTTCTTGAGGACAATGTTTACTGAGGCCCCCCTTTTCTACGGAAAACACTAGAGAAGCTGATAAAGGACACAAATTTTAGGAGACAAAAGACACAGGTAGGTAAAGAGAAATGGGTAAAATGACTGCCATCCTCAATATTTAAAAAAAAAATTACATGGGTCTGCTTTTAAATTCTCACAGTTCAACAGTCAGTCAATGTCATTACCACACGGGGCTTGGCAATATATCAAATGATTTTAATTAACTGACGTTTTGCTTTCTGAAACTCGTGACAAAACTCCAATGTATCCTGTGTAGTGTTCATCAAAGACTGAAATGCAATCTGTTTACATGATGAAATATAGTCCCTGTATACATTTCCCCAGTCTTTGGACAACCATTTAGAATTTTTAACATATAATCCCCTTGCAAGTGGTGCTTTGTAAGACAAAATAAGACAGACCTTTATTAGTTCCACAGCAGAGAAATTTACAGTGTTACAGCAGCAAGGCAGTAGGATACACAATAAAAAACCAGAAAATATAAAAATATGAAAAATTATAAACGTCTGGACAGAAAAGAGAAATAATATCAAATAAATAAAAAATGTGAATATACAGTATAGCATTATAAATTACTTACACTGTAAACAGAATTTCTCTGAGATATTGCACGTTATATTGCACAATGTTGAGAAATGTTATTTTGCATATTGCACATTGATGAAGCTGTTACATCTGGAAGTGAGAACAGCTGCTTGTTGTACAGTCTACCAGAAGCGCAGAGGAATGACCTGCGACACCTTGGATGTTTCAGTCACTGAATGAGTTGCCATGGTGTCTTTGAGGTGGTGGGACAGGTTGTCCATCTGAGATGACAGCTTAGCTATCACTCTCCTCCCTCCCACCAAGTCAAGGGGGCATCCCAGGACTGAGCTGGCCTTCTAATGGTAAATGGACTTACGCTTATATAGCATCTTTCTACCGTACAGCACTCAAACTGCTTCACGCTGCTTTCCATCCACCCATTTGTGCGCACAAGCACTCACACATCCACACACTCACTGGGAGCAACTTGGGGTTCAGTGTCTTGCTCAAAGACACTTCAGCCTGTGGACATGAGGAGCCGTAGATCGAACCACCGACATTCCAAAACGGCCACCGTGTTATTGTTGTTTTTTTTGCTCCTATTGCCCATAAACTGTACATTGTAGAGATTTAATAAAGAAAACCATGCTTTCAGCTAAATTAAACAGGAACAAAAATGCAAAAACCTCAACTTGTGCACGAGGAGTACATAATTTACTCATATCACCTGTAATATTACTTTGCTGCTAACTCATGCAGGTTTGCAAACAATAGAGTCTGCCAGAACCAAACTAATGTATATCCAAAATCCAGAATATTAAAAACCAACTAAAAAGCAACCCCAGATGTAGTTTGAGCTGGTTTGTTTGCATTTATGCAGCCAGTTTGATGGGAGCAAACAGCTAGTGCTTCAGCTTAATTCTGAACACCGGTTGAAAAGCTGATGTACAACTGTTATTAGGTGACAGGTTTTCGGGTGCAACACTGACCTTGTGAGCCTGATCAGCATGGCGGCTTATCGTCTTCCTCTCCTCCTCCCAACGAGCATTGCCTTCCTCCAGCTGCCTCTCCATGGCCTGCTGCAGCCGAATGGCCTCTTCCTTTGAGTCGCACAGAGACGTCTGTAACTCAGCAATTAGCTACAGGAGAGAAGATCAAAGATGGGCAAAGAGGGGAGGTTTTGAGTTTACAATGGATTTGAATTTGATTTATCATTAAATGTGCAACAGATAGACACAAAACTAGAAACTGCATATTGATCATAATGCAGTGTTATAAATAGTAAGTATACTGTACATAGATACAATTTTCCATTCTGACAGTTGACACGAGGATATGCTGTTCTTTTTGTTGTATGTTTAAAAGTACTGATGTAGTAAAACAATAAGTATAATTTCAACCTGTTGACAGATGCCAAGTTCAAAGCATGTACATTAAACTGCAAGCTGTTCTGGTCTCTACAATGACTTACATTAGACGGACAATGCATTTCACAATTGTCACAGATTGCAGTGGAAAAAAAATCACCTTGACACATACTTTTCCCAGAGTCTCTGAGTCTTATGTCTTTTTTGAGACGAGACTAAAAACACAGAAACAGCAGAGAGAGAAAGAGACGAGTGGGGTAAAAAAAAAAGAGACAGGAAGGAAAAAACAACTTCCTTTTGGAAGAGCAGAGTGACTTTGTGTTGGTGAACTTGCGGTGCACACTAAGATGAAAAGGAACTGCCTGAGCTTTGAAATCCTCCAGTCAAAATTAACATTCTATTTAAGCCACTGTCAGGGAAAGGCAGAGCAAAGATGAGAGAGTAACAGAGAGGGAAAGGAAGGGAGACAGAAGTGGGAGGGGGTTGGGGGGGCAGTGCTGCTCCTAGCTTTGGGCTAGACAGATAATTGTTTACTGTGTGCAAACTCTGGAGGACTAGCCCTGCTGGAATCTGCACACTGTGTGGGAGTATGGGAGTTAGAGTGGTGTAGGCCGACCACAGACGGAGAGAGCGGGAGAGAGATGAGAGGGAGATTAAGCTTATTTTGTCAGTGGGAAAGCCACATGAAAGCAACAAATGGCACATTATTATGGGAACATCATTTTTAGGTGTAATAATTATTTTGCAGTATGGATTCCCTGGATCTGCAGGTCTTCAGCCCCAGGGTGGTGGCGGTGTCTAAACTAGTGAACCCAGCTGTCTGTCTTGTTATTTCTGCATGTATACACCGCAGCACCCCTTTCTCTGTCTAATAGCCAGGCCTTTTCAAGTCTGTAATTGGTCTGGTGAGACTTGTCTATTTTCACTTCTTGCCAGTATCTCCGTCCCGGGCTAAAAGCAGGCTTACTGTACCTGTCATAGAGCTAGAGCTAAGATAAAAAAAGAGGCGACATGTATTGGTCTAGATTTTATTTACATGTTTGTAAAGATAAAAGCGAACTAAGGACACAAAATGATGGTCACCGCAAGGAGAAGGATGGTCATAAACTATAAAAGTTGACAATGAATAAGACCACAAGGCACTTTTGCCGCCCTTTAAAACAGGATAATATTTATTATGCCATAAAGTAACTACACTGCAAGAAATAAAGGACTAGACTGTGTATGAAAATATGAACAGGTAACACTGAGCTAAAGGAGATTTCATATAATATTTGACAGAAACATTGTATGAACACCTGACATTTTTCTAAAGAGCCAAGATGGCCATTGCTAATGTGTGTCTTTTTGTTTATGTCTTATTGTTCTCATTTGTAAAACATTTTCACCCTCTGATAAATGTCCTTGAGTAGGATTGAGCAGCTCCAAACTCCTAT
Source organism: Pseudamia nigra (assembly GCA_029823295.1). Lineage (NCBI taxonomy): Eukaryota > Metazoa > Chordata > Actinopteri > Kurtiformes > Apogonidae > Pseudamia > Pseudamia nigra. The sequence goes on from JAQQAE010002393.1 coordinate 4,712, forward strand.
TTTAGAAATAGTTCAGTGGTGTCAGGCTACTACTCTAAAGTAAAATTTCATATTTACATTTGCACAGAGTAGGGACTTAATATTTTATGTCAGGCAGCAGTTGTAGAAAGATTTGTTTGGATAAAGCTTAAAAAATAATAAAGTACCTGAGCATCTGCCTGGAGTCCTGTATTGAGGTAGATTTGAAACCTGCAGCTTTACTATGAAAGCTGCAGCTTTTCATTGCCCATTACGTACGATAGTCCAAAGGATCTCACAGACTTCAAATCACTATTTCTCATCCAGAAACTAGGTGAATTATTAAACAGTGTAGTTCCTCTGATGGGTGACCTTACAGCAAATGTCAATAACAGTTCATCTAGAAATGCATTTCACAGTCACATAAAGAGCATCCTAAATGTAAGCAGTAAAGCATCAGTGTTTTAAGTTTTCTTTTTAGGAGCTGGATAGGCGTCCTATATCAAAAACAATAAATACTGTAACAGATTGTGTTTGTGTAATGCATGCTTAAGAGGTCACATATGGATACTACTTGTAGAACTGAACAACCAGCATTGTGCAGAAATAAATGAGGTACATTTGCATAGAGAGTGACCTTTAACATCTTTTTATTTTGGAACATTGTGCTTCTCATGCACTGTGCCTCCCATGGCAGCTTCCCTTTACCTTCTACCAACTCCCACGGTGGACGGTCAGGGATAAAGTAATGATCTCCTACTAGTACCAAAGCTACCACCCACTGTAGCCTGATCATTAAGAGGGGGAAGAGAGCACAGCTCTGTTCAGTTCACAGGTCACCTAGGAGGACCACTCACAGCTAGATGCTTAACACACAAGATTGGATTGGGGGGATGCTAATTAGGAGAGGCTGTGTGTGTGTGCATGAGAAAAGCACAGAAACAGACAAAAGCAGAGGTAAGAGAGGCATGTGTGAGTGCGTGAATATAAATATATATACCCTTACGTGGTGCGTCTCTATTCCCCTCAGGATAATGTATGGCATGGTATGTTTTTAATTGGGCTATTAGCCATGCAGTTGCGCTCAAGTGCGATGCCCTCTGTCAGACTGTGAAGGGTTAACAACCAGGGTTAGTCTTTGAGGTTCAAAGACCTCTTGTTTACATTTGACTGAGTTGCTCCAAGGGGTAGGCAACAAAACCCCTCAGTTCCACCTTTACCTTTTAAAACAAAGCTGCCCAAGCCCACGACAAATAGCCTGCATTAATCACGCATATTAATGTGTTTACACAAAAACCCACACATTCACCATAACCGTCTTCATAACACAAATCAATGAAGGTGCTGATTTCTGCACACAAAGACTTTCCTTTAATGTCAAAGAGTCTTGTTTGTTGAGCTTGTGCCAGCGTTGCGTCCCCAAAACAGAGGATTAATCACTTGTTGCTTTGTCTGTGGCGGCGTACGGCACAGCCAAAGCGGGCAAACATGGCTGAACTTTAGCACAGCATCTGACTTCTTTTGAAGTTGAACATTGTGTAACCTAATAAGCTACCGTTTTCTCACATCTGCTTGTCAACCCCGCTTTCAACTCTGTGTCTTTGCCAGCCAAAATGGGGGGATTTAAAGAGGAAAAAAAAATAAAGAAAAACAAACCCTCCCCCATTCCTTTTCGGGTAACGAGGTGCTATTACAGCTAAATTATTGTGATATTTTACCCTGAAATATAATCAAGAAGAAAACTCTTTTCTTGTGTAATGTAAACATAACTTAGGGAGCTTTGAATCTAGACATTTATTGAGTGATGGGGTATATACAAGAAAGTTAAATTCCTCACTGAAGAGAAGAATTACCTCAGTTGTACACAACTAAAGACAAAATCAGTAAAGTTAAGTATGTAACAAGATATGAAAAGATTTCTTTTCCACAGTGATGCAGTGTAGCAGTGAACAGTTGAAGCCCAAATGTTTGTTTAGACCAAATGGTGTAAAGTATATTTTCATGTCCTGTTTTTAACTTTATGTGGATGGGCAGATTAGGAAAGCCTTTCCCAAAACTTGTAGCCACATGATGATCAAATGATTATTTTTGATTAATTATGGATAAATGATGTAGAGACAAAAAAGGTATAGTAACTTACTTAAAGTTTTGCACAAATCTTACACCAGATAAAAATGTGAGTAAACTAACTTTCCCTGTGTTTCTGCACAGAACAAGGTCCCTGATGCATGTACGGTGTGTGTGCTTCCTTACCTCCACCATCAGTACTTGTTCTCTCAAGTAGTTCAGTGACAAAAAAGGAATATGAAATGAGAGTGAAAAAGGGGGGTGGATGAGAAAACTGATTACCTGGACAGACTTGGTGAGCTTCAGACTGTACTCCTTCTCAACCTGCTTCAGCCTGCTGTTGGTCTGTAACAAGAAGGGAGAGAGGAGTGTGAGGAGGAGATATGCAGACAGACAGATAGGGCGACACAAAGAGAGAGAGAGATGTGAAATTGAATCTTCTGTTATGAAGTGCAGTGAGATACGCCACCCTCCCAACCATGCTTACACACACACACACACACACACACACACACACTAGCAGTGACCTCTGGCTCTTGGCAGTGTGTCCCTGTGGCGCAGGCCTGTGGCCCCTTGGAACAAAGCCATTCCCAGAGCTCATGTGTGCCAGCAGGTAGTGACGGGCATGGTGCACAGTGGGCACCACTCTCCTTTGATTCTGTGCCAACAATTCATTACTTAACAAGAAGGGGTGCAGGGGGGAATTAAAACGTTACTGCCAATTAGCTTTAGGGAAAAAAAAAGATGATTGGGAGAGGCTGGGAGAAACAGTAGAAGAGTGAATGGAGATTGTTTTTAGGAATTTATTGAGCAGCGCTTGTCTCTTTGTTTTCTGTTGTTTCTTTATGGGAAGCGAGCCAGCTGGAAGCAAAGACTGCAAGTGTTTAATACAGGATCTGTCTCCTTTCGGCGAACTGTGTTGTGATGCCAGAGTTTCAAGGAGAGGCTGAAGACTAGAGTGAGATAATTAGGTATAAAGTGTTGGAATTTGACGGGGACGTCATTGGCTGCCTGTTAGGCTGAGGACTACTGTAGATCTATAAGCACTATGGTAACACTATTATTTAATCTATGTTTAATTTAAGGGGTTAAATAGGTTTTTATTCAAGTCTTTTTGCACAGGTATCATTGACTCAGCATTACTAAAAACAATACAATACAGCAAAAAACTTTTGTTTTAACTGATAAAACATTTTAAACCACTGGCTGCATGGAAATTTACATGTTAAGAGGCAGTGAACCCGATTTATACTATAAACAAATGGAAGACATACATACACACCCCACAAACTCCTTTGCCTGACTCTCATCCTGACAGCCACTGACAGACAGACAACTCACTAACAAACAGTGTTTCATTGAATGCACCGTGGGTAGCCATCAACACCTGAGCTGCATTTGGACTCTGCACCCCTTCTTAACATTTCCTGACAAACACCGCCGTCCGCTCTGAGCGGACACACCTGTCACCACGGAAACAAAGAGCCATCACCGAGGATACGGGGCTGTCTTCCTGCCCCAGCACTCTTTAAGTGGCGACTCGCTCATCCCCAAGGGACCCTACAGCAGCTGATGAGAGAGGGGGCGACAAAGAAGGGTGTAGCAAAGACAAGAGAATGAACTGTGTGGGAGAGGGGCACTTCTATACATTTCTTTTCAGTTGACACAGTTGTTGTCTCCCTGTTTTGCAACAGGACCAGTCTGTCTTGGCTATATCTTAGTTAAAGTAACAGTGTGTTACTTGAGTGTTATGTTTGTTAATCCCACCTCTAATTCTTTGTGACAGATAATGTCCTTAGAAAAACATGACTATGAACACAAAAACCTCACGATCAAAGGTGCAGCTTGTTCTTTTAGTTGAGGTCATCATTTGTGCAGTTCATGAGTTGTTGCAGTATGATATCAAACATGTTATTATGAATGTAAGCATCAAAGTGACTTATTAGCACAGCATATTAGCACTGCCATAATAACTGGCTCTAAGGTAATGAGGTTTTTGTTTAACTTTCTATACTGTATATGAGTGAACTGACGTGAGCAGGGTATTCATGAAAACATATGGCCATATTGACATGCAAACAGCCTCAGATGTTTCATAAAAACATAAAGAGCTTGCTACTAGCATATTCCTTTTACCTACACTCACTCAGGGGAAATTAGCAGGAGGCATTATACAATATGATACAGCTCCACAATCTAAACACACATGAAAAATGACTGGAAATAGATGAAGATAGGAAGAGTACACGTAAAGAAAAATAGCCCAACAGGACTGTGACAAATACAAAGGGAAAATCAGAGCTAAATTAAAAGCCCAGCCATGTGTGTGTGAATGTGTGAGTCTGTGTGTATGCACTTTCAAAGAGACTACCTGTGCCCTGCCAAAGGCATTTTAGTGCTGAAGGCACTTTGAGGCTGTATCAGGCTCTTCAATCGCCTCTTAATCCTAGCGGTGTGGAGTGCGGCAGCTTTGAAGTATGTGTGTGTGTTTCCTTGTGTGTACCGATACTTGTGTGTGCGAGTGTGTGTGTGTGCGGTGCATGAGTGTGTGAGTTAAAGAGAGTGGAAGTGGATCTGAAGGCAAGGCATGCACCGCTTACCAGAACTTAATTAATAATCTGCAGTGGGAACCAGGCCAAACACACAGAGAAAAAGGCCTGAAAGGAGCAGTAAAAATAGGGTGACAACTTTCTCTCTCTCTCCCACACACACACACACACACACACACACACACTCAAACAAAGATATGCACTTATTCAAACGCAGACAATGGACAAACAGGATGCATGAAAGCCAAACACACATCCTGAGTTTGATCTAAAGCTGTTTGGAAATAAAAATTTGCTTAAGGTGTGCAATCACATTGTTTGGAATGGTCTGTTGAATTATTACTAATGGAGTAAGAAACCAAAGTACGTATTTCACAACAAAGCAATGCTGCTGACACTTATTAAGCCCATGTGTAGATGTCTTAGTCTCTTAACTTCAAACAACAATAGTACAAATTCCACATGTTTATTTTGGACGATCCAGGCCGCTCTCCTAGCGTTGTGGTCAAGACCAACTAAACCGAGACCATGCCATGACCAAGACCGAAGTGCATCAAGATCAACACTTTGAAGAGCTGAAACCAGGCCTCAACACAAGACCAAAGCACGGTGAGTCTGGGACGAAACCAAGACCAGGCAAGATACTTAACAGTGGCATTAGGGGAAACAACACAGATTATGATATGATATGACCAAACAAGTTCTTATAACACTGAAATAACAATAATCTTTAAGTTGATTAATTTCATTAAGAGGGTAAGTTTGAAGTCTTTGAGACTGTTTCAAGGCCAAGAACAATGTTCAGTGCTACAACACTCCCAGTTCAGAATCACCCTGTTCTGTGTCATATTCTCTGAAATGCTCATGACCTGAGTGCATTTGGGCTGTTTGGAAGGTTGCAAACTGGCCTCAAATTTATGAAAAACAGTGGATGAGAATGTAATATCTGAAACTATATAAATGAGCTCAACCACAGACATATTTATTTGGTTACCTTTTCAATCGGTTTTGATCCAGGGACCACCATTCTGGCTAAAAACCAACATGGGGACCACTGCTGTTCACTGAGGTCAGGTGTTGGGATGAGATTTTTTTTACCTGTTAGTGTGATTCCAGAATGTGGTGAATTGCACACAGTCTGTCTATTCTTGACGGTATAATGGTGGATAGGGACAGTCTCATACCATTCTCTGGCTCCAGCCTTGTTTTGTACTTATTCTTCAGGTATTCCAGTGTAGAAAATCCATTCTCACAGAATGATGTAGTTGCAAAAGTAAAAAAAAAACACTTTACTGCTTTTGGTGCAAGCTTAGGAAAATCAGCCTGACATCATCCATAATGGTGCTGGCTAGACGTTTAAACTACAAGGCCAGGGACCACTTGCAATGCCTTCATGGACCACCAGGAGGCCACGGACCACTGGTTGAAAAGCCCTGACATACAGTATGTCATCATATTATAGTGCTACATCAGATAAGTATACAGAAAGGTGATCAAAAATTCAGAAAGGTCACTATGATGTCTCTAATGGACATATAGTGTGAAAGTTGCTCCATTTTCATAGAGGCCTGCCAGTACACTCTGCTTTAATGTCAATGACATTTCCTGAAACCACAGAAAAAGGGAAAACAAAAAAGTACAGGTAAAGGGCATGGTATCTGCAGGTAAATACTCAGGCAAACACTTACTGTGGGTCATATGTGATGACAGAGACAGACTACTCACTGTTTCATGGAAACTTCAGATTTTTTGCCTTTAAAGGGGGATTCGTAGGGGCGACACAGGGTTCAATCCCAATGCTGGGCGTCAGGGCCCCTCCATGTGGAGTTTGCATGTCCTCCCTGTGTCTACATGGGTTCTCTCCAGGTACCCTGGCTTCCTCCCACAACCAAAAACATGCACTAGGTTAATAGGTCACTCTAAATTGCCCTTAAGTATGAATGGTTGTCTGTCTCTATATGTGCCTCTGGCCCAGGTTGTCATTGTAAATGAGAAATGATTCTCATTTCTCTCATTTCGAGAGAAATGATTCTCGACTGACTTACCTGGTTAAATAAAATAAGCATGATGCCATTTGAAACAGCCATAATGAGGCATCTTTAGCAGGTGAATACGAAGACAGTAGAAGTGTTTTAAGGTGAAAAATGAACCACACAACCTAAACTGGTTCATCATTGGTGGTCGCTTCACTCTGAACGCACCATGCTGTATATTACACACAAGGCAGCTGATTTATGGGGTTCATTCCTAGAAAACAAGAGCATGAAGTGATTTCAAAGTGTGCCTTTTCCTCATTGTTCTGTGATGCCTTCCGTTTTAGAGGCAGCGGTATTTGTAAGCATTCAAAACGATTCTGTGTTCACTACGCTTGTCTCTCATAACAATTTGACTTCAATCTGCCAGCGAGGGAGAGCTGGGAGATGTTATTTGCTTGTTTGTCTGTAATCATTGCTGTCTTGCTGTGCTCGCCTGTGCATCACCACGTGTGTGTGATAGAGTTGGTGCTGTAATGACAAGAGGCTTTATTTCCATTTCACAGTTTGCCATCACTGCCTGTCAGTAGTGATTCTCTTCATCCCCACTGCTCACTGTCACTGCTGCATCACACACAGTACTGAAATAATGCATCATGGGCACACACGGGCGGGCATATACAGATAAACATACATCAAACACACACGACATACCAAATGTTCAGTGATTACACACTCAAGCAGTTGCTTCTTAGTATCAGAAAACCAATTACACCCATTACCATCAGTGTGAGTGGGCTGAACATCCAACCCACATAACAGGGTTAAGAACAAAGTTTGAGGCAATGAATCCTTGATGGAAAGAGCAGATCGAGTGGTTTAACATCAGCAGGTGGACAGGCTTTGTGCCTCATTCACATCTTCTGAACATATTTTGTGTGAACTTTGGTATAAGCAGTCATCTGGTGTTAAGCTGGATGATGTAGAATTAACAGAGCTGTTTGTTTGCTTGCATGTGTTTTTAATAGTCATTGGACTTTGGAATAAAATCCTGTCATTTTATGTTGTAGCTATGATGATATCACTTCCTATTTACTCTTTGATCAATAAGTCAGTCTGATACTCAAGATGCTGAATTACTTGAATTAAGAACTTAACCCAAAAAAACAGAGCCCAATAGCATGGTGTCCCACTTAAAACTCCACTTCAAACTTAAGTGTAATCTATAGCATGCAACAAGAAGGGAGCTGCCTGACGCCATGTTTTAATGCGATTGAGAAAGTGTGTCGCTTCCCTCCCTCCTCTTGGATGACTTCAAAAAGTGAGCAAGGGAGCTGTGTGATGTTTTTTTGGGACGGCAGAGCCTTTACTTTGACTCTTTCATCTGCTGGGTGAGTCACTCACTCTCTCTGCCGCCGGGCCCGATGGTGCGCTGAGGAAACGAGGAGCTCAGATAGGTCTGGGCATGCGTACAAGCACACAAATACACAACATATGTTCATACACAAACACAAGAACATCATCTCTAGTGCAATAAACTTTCATGTATGGTTTTGCAAAACCTATGATGTAAACATATATCAAGAACAGACAAAAGTACACACAGGGTATCATATTAATTCCCCACACTAAACATTCTAAACTTCACCTTTTTCTCTCCTGCAATCAGATATTTGGTCCCACCTCCTGCAATTTTATTGTCTCTCCTTAGTCTGTCAGTGAGAGTTGAATGTGGGCCCCCTTTGATCATCCCTCAGCCTATGTTTCCCTCCTTTGCGTCTAATCCATGACCGACTGAATAATGTGATTTGGTGTATCTCCAAATGGCAGAGGACCAACCTAATAAGTTAGCAGTGACAGTGGCAAAAGAGAAGAACAAGACTATGAAAACAACAATGACAACAACCCCGTACCACCATCTTCTGGCTGAGAGAGAGAACAGAGTGTTCACTGAGTCTGAAAGTACATGTCTGTGGGTCGGGATCAAAGCTGGTGTGAAAAGATTAATATAGATCTTAACTGTTTCATGAAACTGTTGTGACTGGATGTGCTAGAAAAATGTGGAAAATTCAACATTTAGTGACACTCACTCGCATTCAGCTCATTATGGAGGACCCTTCCTGCATAGTAAGCTGAAAATAAAGTGGCTTGATTGCTTCAGGAAGATATATACATTTCTTTTCTTCACTTAGAGGACACGGATTGGCACTTTATGTCAACCACTGAGTGTATTTTACAACGTAAACACACAACAGCTGAAAATGGATGGAAAGAACTGGCAGTATAGACATGGAATAGCATGGCCAAATGTCTGATCTAAATGAAAAGCTGTGCCTTTTTCCATCTACATGCAACAAAACAAATGAAAATTAAACAGATTAACATGACACATCGGATTTTCTCATGTTTCTCTCTCAGGCATCTTGGGTGGTCTGATCACAAGTCAGGGGGAGGGCTCTAAATATGGATGAAAGTACAGCAAAAACACATCGAGGACACATTAAGATTGAATCATTCTCAGAACACATTTGGATGTGGTCAGGGACAACATGTGTCCACACAAAACATACTGTGAACCCAGATGCATCTCTGGCCACAATAAAGGACTGCCTCATCAGCTTTAGGTTAGACTCAGACAATGTTCTTGTGCCAAACAATGTAAATGAGGCTTCTGCAGTCTGACCCTGAGCTAAGGAAACCAAACAGTCACTCCAACCATCATCCCTGGTTTTGACAGTCATAAAGAACTGTAATGTTGGTTACAAAGAGAAGTCAGTCATTAACCCAGGAAGATAAGCACATTCAGCAAATCTCCTGTCTGTCACACTGCTGTGTCATCTGAAAAGCCTTCACCACCATAGTCTGCTATTATAATTAATGGACATTATTAATGGTAAGGGACTTGACTCGATACATGTGGAAGATGCTATAGCATTTAAGAATCAGGCAAATTTCTGATTGTACGTACACTACTTCCATAAAGCAAAAAAACAAAAACAAAAACAAAAAAAAACCCTCAAAACAGACAGCTTAGAAAACAAACACTTTTATATATGATTTTCTAGTATGCAAGTTGTGTGGGTCAGAGTGAGCCCTGATGTTCCTTCCAGGTCAAGAGAGTCACACAGGGCATGACTGGAGGGACAGGGGTGCAGTGACACAGGTGATTGGCTGCTGCATGCCAAAAAGTGACTTCCTTGTTGGCTTGAGGTGGTTTTGTCACACTTGGTTAGTGTTTGATGAAATGCCCTCTCCCTTTGATCTGAAGTGAAAGTAGGCGTGCAAGTACACACAGCCACACACACATACACATAGAAGTGCTACCAGTACACACCCACACACATTCCTTCTCTCCTGTTTGCCTCAGGAATCATCAGCAAGTGTGGGCTTTGCCCTTGTCACTTTCAGACTGTCAGTTCCGTGAATTTACTTCATGAACGATCACACTGGAAGCCATTAAAATTAGGGTAATCAAACTGCACAGTGCATGTGCAATATGCAAACATACTGAGTGCATGTAGGTGCACACTTACTCATATTACACTATCAGACACAATTTGCACATCTAATCTACTCCAGTAGTTCAAAGAGCTGTGCTCTCCAGACTAAGAGTAAATATGAATTCAAGGTTCCAGACGTTATTCATTCCCTATCAAACCTCAAGCCTCCTGATCTTTTGTCTCGCGTTATCACAGATCTCTAGTTTTGACAAGCATTGGGTGAGTACTGCATGGCTATGTGGGGTGAAGAGGTGAGCTTTTCTTCGCAAACCACACTTTAAGTGAAGATGTAAATACTACCTATTAAACATCACTTGCAAATATGACCTCAGTTAGTATGCTAGTGGGCACTCAGTGTGTATGCGTAGGTGTGGTAAGAAAAAGTCTTCCCACAATTCCACAAAGGCCCAACTATTATTTCTGGTAATGCCAACACTTTATACAGAAAGCTAATGTTGTGGGTTTTGCCACAACTTGAAGCTAGTGAAAAAAAAAGGGGGGGGGGCGATGGGGGAAAGACAGAGAAAGATGGACGGGTGAGGTGTGGAGGAGAATAAGAAACTTAGATAAGGGAGTGGTGTGAGTGAGAGGCAGGATTCGTGCTCACTGTAGCCCAGAGATGAGGCGTCTTTATCAGGCACAGAGGCGGCTTCACAGGGCCCTCAGTGGAGCACAGAGATTGGGAGGTCTACAGTTGTGTGTTCAATTTCACCCATGGACGCAGCCGCACACACTCTTACAAAGATAAACTTCAATAGCAACCAGACTACACCCCCCCCCTCCGCCACACACACACATACCTTGTTCTCAGCCTACCTTCATCACCTCTTCTCTTCTCCTTTATTTTTGGTGTAGCTCAAACGTATGGAACTATCTTAACGTGTGATCTTATCTGCTCTGATATTCTGTTATTCATTATTTCATTCCAACAGCTCTGACTGTCTACTCCCAAAACACCCCCCATCCCTCTCTATCTCTCTCTCTTGTTCTCCTTTTCTGTCTCTGCCTTAAATGCATGTGTCTTTGATGAGAATCCATTCATGGATTTAATGGATTTCTCTGGCCTTTTTTCCAGGATCTGGGAGATGTGTTCAAAAAAAAGGGAAAAGCTGGTCTGCCCAGGCTCAGCTTCCAAGACCATGGTGGACTGCAGAGGACAGCATTTCTGTCTGCATCAAAAGAATAAGAAATTTTCAGCTTACAAAACAGGCGAACGAGTCAATACGGATCTGAGGCCTGGCTGACTTCAATCCCATGTGAAAAAAACAGGGAGCAAATAAGTAGTGTAACTTTTCTATGCCCACTCCGAAGTCAAACTTGGACACAGATTAGAAAGTCGTAAAAAGGGGGGAGAAGTAAGACGCTCAACCTTTGGTGAGTTTTTCTTTTAGAAGCGTGCACTTTCAGCTGACAAAAAAAGGATGGCAAAATCATTAATCTCTTTTCTAAAAAGTGAAACTAGCACATTGCTGATAGCGTTATCAGCCCAAGTTTAACATTCAGCCTAAATGCTTTGAATCCACTCCAGATTCCCTGACAACTGTGGGTCATTTTTGCCTCCTGGGTATAAAAAAGGGTACAAAGAATAGAATTAAAGTGTGCAAAAAAGATAGAGTTACCAAACAGCCATCACAAATTCACAAAGAAAAGGGCACTGATGGGAAACAGCGTGACTTGTTTAAATCATAATTATCATGTAAAAGGCACACTTTTACTCCTATTCCCGTCTCTTCAGTTCCCCCAGTTCTGTGCACCATATGGAGCCAAAATGGCCGCCTGGGTGCATTCCGGGGATAATGCTGCGCAGCTGGCGCAAGATGGTGTCTAATGAAAAATGCTCTCTTTGATGGGCTCTGCAGGGGGATTAGGTTCTGATCAACACCACCTTAGGTCAGCTTCCTGCTAGACCAGCACAGGATTATGGGTGATTTCCCAATCGTGGGTCCAGTTACTGTAGTGTCGAGAATTGTGGATATGAGACAGGAGACGGATACTAAACCTCAGTAGTTCTAATGGAAGTACTTCTGGTTCAGCAAGATAACAAAAAGCTACAGAAATGCTGTGGTTTACCGCTGCAGCTGATCTTTTAGTATAATTCCCTGACTTGTGTCTTTATTTCAAACAGTATCGACCATAATGTTGAGAGGATTAGACCAAAACACTCGATCTCTACAAATGGAACGTGTCCATGTAATGTACAAACAGGAACAATTATGAAAATGTCTTAATAAGACTTGGCCACTATGTCCTACCAAAACAGCTTCAATGTGCCTGGGAAATGATTTTATACATCTGAATTCTCTGACATGGAGGGAGTAAAACCATTGTTCCCAAAGATTGTTATTAGTATATTGATGATGGTGAAGAAGAGAGTTGGTGGAGAATGTCCCATAGGAGTTGAACTGGGCTGAGATCTGGTGACTCAGAAAACCACAGATTATAAACCACATCCTTTTTATAATCATGAAACTATTTAGTAACTTCTTGAACTTTATGAAAAGGTCACAATGGAGGCGAAGACTCAGAACACCATGATCAATTTAATTTTTTAACAGAAAAACATAAAACACAAAATCATGCATTATACTAAAACAATATACTATGTCTTCTGAAAAAGTCTCTTTCTTGTCTTGTTCTTTTGTTGTTACGATTGACTCCCCCCCCTCTCAATTTACTTGTCTACTTTTTTTTTTTTTAACTTTTCACCCACCTTCTCCTGAGCAGTGTCTCTTTCCTGCTGATGATTTCTCTCCATGTCGCTGCGGATGCGTTCCATATCTGAGCGCAGTCGATTCAGTGATGCCTCCTTGTCCAGGAACGCCTTTTGCTTCTCCTCCTCGAGGAGCAAAGCCATCTCTGCCAACTGTTGCTTATGTTGGGCGTTGGCCCCCTGGAGTTCCTCACGCAGACTTGTTAACTGTGCTTCCAAATCTGAAATCATCTGGAAAGTGACACAAATACACAATATGGAGAAATGTTACTTTCAAGAATAGATTTCATTTTAATAGTAATAGTATTGTTCCTCTGCAATGTGAATATCAGGGAGAGGCTGCTGGGTTGCCTGCAGGTGGAGGACACATAGTTCCTCGGTAACAATGTGTGCATAGTAAACTCCCCCACATGCATTACAACTACAGCGGGGGTCTCTTACCTTTTTTGTGTTGAGAATTAGTGAGAAAACATGGAAATTGCCAGGAGATATTCGTGTTTTATATTAATGCTAACTTTCACTCACGTAGTTGAAGTCAAACCAGCTGAAAAACTTTTGATCACGAGCTGTAGGAGAATTCTGTGAAGCTACAGTGGAATTTGGTGAAGTCGTCCATGGTGTTTCATCTTTTTCCCTCTAACATGCTTCTACTGCAGACAACATGTGCTCCTCACAATGAGGGTTCTATAAAAAGTCATTCTAAGCGGCCATAACCTTTTGAAACATAGGTCATTCAAATTGCACGTTTTTTTCCACAACTGATCAAGTTTTGCACAACTAGACTGACATCATAATGCCATGCAGGAAATGGTTGAAGACTTAGGGCAGCAGAATGTGTTTGCAAAGTCCAGACCTCAGTAGTTGACCCCAAATTCAAAGATGAGAAGTGTGAAAGTATGCTTTGATCTGCTGGAAGAATCTTTCTTGAATAAGAAAATTCAAGAATCGGGCTCAACAATGGCACAAATGCCTTGCTTACAATAGAGACTTGTATGAGTAGTACCTTCATATCACAGAAGAGTTCCACTAACATCATGTGTAATTTGAACGACCTCTGTCACTTATGCCCTGTTCTGCATTACTTTGGGTTAGAGCCTCGTCTTCCATGACAGCATTATATATTTGTCATTTGTTGGCCTGGTTATTTCCATGTATTTAAATGTCCTGTGTGTCTTTACTAGTCTGCTGCATTGTTTCATGTTAGTATCACAGACTTTAGAAAGGTGACAGTGGCATAACCATTTAATAGCAGAAGAGGATGGGCTATCTGTGAATTTTACTGGAATCTAACAGGTTTACCACATAACTTTCTATTAGAAGAACATACGGTACATATATATTTTGTACATATTCTTCAACAGAAGCCGCAGACAAGGTGGAGGTGAAACCCTATCACCTCATTAATTTATGATTGTATAAACCTTCAAAGTGATCGCTTTCACTATCCAAAAAACATAATGATTATATTTCATTTCTGCATGTTGATCCTCAAAACAAAATTGACCTTTTAACTGCGACATTTTGAACTTCTCTCAAAGAATACAAAAAATTAATTGGTGTCATTTTGTTTTGGATTAATACTTACGACAGTGCTGGAATAAGAGCAGACTGATGGAATGAGGTCACAAGGTCTAATGTTTTCTGTTTTCTTCTGTGCAAATTTCTGACCTCTTTCTTTTTGAACTGCTCGGCTTCAACTTTGCCCTTTAATAGAGCTGCCAGTGAGAGGCAACATTACATAGTAGGAATGCTAATAAGCACAACCCCACTGCCTCTGACACACCAGAAATAGACCAGCCTGACACATGCAATGAAGCTAAGCTACAGCTCAAGAGTTTGGGAGATGTTTCTTTTTTAAACTCCATCACCCTGCTGCTACGATAAAGATGTATAAAGAAAGAAAACCCCAAACATAATACATTTAATACTACAATGTGATCTTTTCCTACAGTTTATAATAATCAATGAGCAACAGGATCCTAGCTGGAGTGTTTCACTGTTTCCTACCTATATTGCACACATTCCCCAGTTATTGCACATCCTCATTACATCTTTTTAGTTTACTTGGTTTATTCCTTATTTTGGTTTGCACTCTGTTCTGCCTTCTGCCCCTCCCTTTTCCCTCCTGTCCTCAAAAGTCTGGGCATCCCAGGACAACACCACGTTAAGGCAATCAGACGGAAAGTGTCTGAAGTCTTTTTTAGCAGGCACTGGGGAGAATCAAAGAGACTTCAAAGGGGTGTCACAAAAACCGGCAGATGCTGTGGCTCTGTGTTACACTCGCTCCTGCGTTGACACACATGGACAGATCTGTTTGGGCACACGCGTACATGTACTGACAAACTGCCACACATGATCTAGCTGTCACACACGTATGACGACATGTAGCACATTCACAGAGAATATAACAAAAAAACAAACATACGCAATCCCCTATCTTTGTGTCCCATTCCAGTCTCTTAATATTATCAGCCTCACTGCTCCACTTGTGCCTTCAAGGGCAAGCAGCTATTAGATCTGAGCCCTGAAGAGTCTTTAATGTATAATTCTCTCTTTAACAAATGTGGATGATCTGTCTGCCAAAAAATCTTTTAATACGTCACAGTATAATCTCCGAGAACAGAGACATTGGCAATGGCACTTTGGAAACTTAAGAGGCCAAAAGAGCCTGTTTCCTTTGGGAGTAAGTGAGCGCAGCCACTTGAGCAGCTTGCATGCTGATGTGAATCTCTGTGATGAAGCAGCTCCTGCTAACAATAGAGGAGTGATGAAATATACCGGGTCAAACTGAGTCAGCTAAGGAGACAAAAGATTTGTCAGTGCAACAGAAAATAGAGTGGAACATTAGCAACGCAGTGAAACAACATAGGGCATATAGGTTCAATCTGAAACAAAATGTCAAGTGACAAAACACTGTGTAAGAGCTGTCATTAGTATAAAAACCTCTGTTACAAAAGGAAAGCAGATTACTTCACAATAGAGTTGTTGTCTCTGGCAAAAGCATCTGTTATCTTTAATTCCCATTTATTGACAAAAAGATAAAAAAATAAGGAGCAGAAATGAATAATGAGCTTATCATGAGTTTATCATTCACATAAATTTGGAGCCTGGATAAAAACTAAATAAATGGGCTGCTGACAGAAGGAGTGTATGAAATGTGCATTAACATGTGCAACGACTGTATAAAAAGTTTAGTATTATTCTGAATGCCTGATCAGTGGCGTAGTTTACAACTAGAACTGAGTGATGAGACCAAAAATCTCCTCACAAAAAAACCTGTCTCCCTAACAATAATTGTCATGAAAAATGATAAATCTTAATTTTGTTCAAGTTGTAATGAGATGATTATTTGTAGTTCGTAAAAGAAAAAAAAAGATACAAAAGATTTAAAAAGACACAAAAGGACCAGATGACGTTGCAAATGCAAAAAGATTGCCACCTATCCTAAAAGTTGATATGATGTACAGTAGATCTTAAATTCATCAGTAACCATGACAAGTGTAATGTAACATATCTCAATTTCTTTCTTTTGATCACAGTGACAGAAAATAAGATTTTGTTTACCTTGACATGTTTCATGTTTTCACTGCCTGATCAAAAGAAAAAAAGTGAGATATAAAGTATTAGACACTAAGGACCTATTTGGAATGTAATGTAATTTGGTTCAGCCCAGTGGTCAATGACCAGGACAGTGCAGTGAGGCCAATGTTAAAGTAAGTGAAAACTGTAGTACGCTGGGGAGCTGTCTGTGGCTTCCAAAAGCCCTGACTCCCATAGACTGACTTTTGATTTCTATGAAAATGAATGCATTTTTGTCCTGAGTCATCATGGTTTCAAACGTTTTATTTGGACCCTCTAATAAGTGATCTGGTGGTCCAAGATATTACGGCAAATAATCCAACAAAACACAGCTGTGCTGGGATTTGATTGACATGTCTCTAGGGTAACTTGACTCACCGGCAGAGTTGAAATGAGTTGGACCTTCGTATTTTCTATTTATCTAATAGTTTTTCCTGACAGACGCTCCACTGTAGTTGTGGGTAAGTGCTTACACTAATAACAACATAATATGAGTTTGCTTGGCAATGTTTGATGAAGTTTTGCCAAGTCAACGAGCCAGCGGTTAGCATTAGCTTGCCCACCCCGACATACTACGCTCCTGTAACTCTGCCGCTATGTGTCGTAATATGGTCACATTCTGTTTTTGGCTCCAACATGCTGTCCCGGAAGTGACAATGCGGTTGGCCTCAAAACGGCCCTTCAGAAACTAATGGGTGACGTCACGGTCACTTTGTCCAATGCTATACAGCATACAGTCTATGGTCCTGCCCACAGACTGTATATATTACTGGACAAAGTGACCGTGTCACCACCCATTAGTTTCTGAAGGGCTGTTTTGAGGCCAACCGCATTGTCACTTCCAGGACAGCATGTTGGAGCCAAAAAGAGGATAACCATATTTGGATGAATGGCAGCAGGGCTGACAAAATGTTCATGCCAGGGGATTTATGGGAGCGCTAACATTAGCTGCTACCGATGCAGTAAAACTTCACAAACAAAGTCATATCACAGTGTTGTTAGTGTCAACACCCACAGCTGCAGTCGAGTGTATCTCATATATAACTATGCCCATATTGAATAAAAAGAAGATACGAAAGTCTGAATCGGTCCAACTTCGCTATAGCGAGCTGCTGCTATAGCGACATGTCAATCAAACCACAGCAGTCATTTGTCAGATTATTTGCTCTAATATCTTAATAACAAAGCAAAAAGTTAAATATGGACCATCACATTACTTATTAGAGGGTCCAAATAAAACATTTAAGACCATGATGACCCATGAAAAAAATTTATGAAAAATTTATTCGCATAGTATTTTCAGATAGAAGTCCAATGTACACTCCTGATCAAAATTTTAAGACCAGTTGAAAAACTGCAAGAATGTACATTTTGCACTGTTGGATCTTAAG
>JAQQAE010002394.1:0-22433 GCA_029823295.1 Pseudamia nigra
TCCATGACTTTCACACGGATTATACAGATCACAGTATGTCAGTATCACAGATTCATCAGCTGCATGTCACAGTCATTACTTTTAAAAGACAACACTACCTTCCCTTCATCCTGTCTGTCTTCACCTCCTCTCGTCTTCATCTTCATACTATATGACTTTACAAAGCTATACTTTTCTTCTGTTTTTCTTCTCTGGCTCTTTTCTTATAACTTTCGTTTGATTAAAAGCCACAAACAGAGCAGCAAGTACATCATCGCCTCCATGTCCTACATTGTGCTTGTGTTGCGCACAAACGCCAACAACAGAGTTTTGGAACGCGACTCCGCCTACACAGATAGTACCCGCTTGTAATGGAAAAGCAACTGAGTCGAGTAGAACCGAGCAGAGTCAAGCCGAGTAGGTACTAATGGAAAAGCGGCAATAGACTGGTATTATTTTCAGAACCATCAGACCTGTTTTATAATGAAAAAAGAAATGAAACCATACATTTTCACCATATGTCTTCTTTTTATTTGTGGTTCTATACTCCTTTTGTAATCATACAAGTGCAAACACAGGATGATATTATGATTACATCTGTGATGTGATCACAGACGTAAGCATGATATTGGATTGAGCAATCTTAATTATTGCAGTTTGAATCAAAGCGCATTGTAAAAATGCATGGCATGATAAAACACGGTTACATTTGTACTCTTAAAAATACAATATTTGTAACTCTCACAACAATTATAATATATAGTAGATTGGTTGTTCTTGAAAGTCTCCCACATGCTGGTGCAGGGACACATCCACCATACACGGTAGTCTGGGTCAGGTCACAGATCACATTGGACATGCACGGTTCACTGATCTGAGATTGAGTGGTAACGACCACACAGTAATTGCAACCCTCTCTGCATCATTTATGATGAATAAAATATGATGTAGGGTGTTATTCAGCCAGGGATGAGTACGTTCTCTGGGAGCCATGTAAGCAATAACTGTCTATTACTGATCCTGCAAAAATGTGGTAGGAAACTGAACATCATTGATGGAAAAAGAACAGCAGAAAGGACCTTTGTTAGTTTAATTGTGCAATTGAGGTGCTAGAAAAATGGAGCTTTGAAGTATAGTTTAAATTAACATATGATGGCAGCCAAGCATATTCCAGTGAAGCCCTGCTATTCCATCTTAAGAATTAATACTATTGACTTGTAAAGACCCACACCTGAGACTTATCCTTCATTGTTCATGAAGATTACTCACAGCTTTTAAGCAGCAATTTATAGCAATAACAAGCAGGCTATTTAGAAACAGTTTAAACCTTACAAGCCAGTTGTTTTTCCTTTTCCTTTCCCTCTTCTCTGAGCAATGTAGACAATTTTCCCACTCTTCTAATCACAAAAACTTTGATCTCCACAATGTGGATGTGAATGTATGTGAAGTCACAGCAAATACATCTTCTGTCACTGTTATGGCGCGAGCAATCCATCTGTTTTTCTCAGTTTCATCAAAGGCAGCCAGGGCAGCAAGTCCATATTGTACATGAGTTGGCTTTGGTCTCTTTGTGCTTCTGAACTAAGCATCCATTATGCATAAGCAACAAGAAGGCAGCTAATGAAGATTTTATAATTGATAAAAACTGCGACATCAGCATATGCATGAAATTACCAGGGGGCTACGCTTAAAAAAAGGGAAGAATGATAATGAAAAGGGGAAAGGCTGCACACAACGTCCAGAAAGTGTCCTCACGTTAAAGACATATATGTATTGTAATGCTCTGAACAATGTTTTCATCTCCATGGGGGTGATGAAAGCATTGCTTCAAATAATAAATTCAGATACCTGCTAAATAAATAACTGAAACATGTACCGGTAACAAGAGAACACTGTTTTATTCCACTGCTGCAATCAAGGATGGTATGGAAAAATGTTTGCATATCGGAAATCTACTAGCACATATGAAGATATCACATAGTATTATCAAACCTCTTCAGTTGAAGTTGACACAGTAAAAGAAACTATGAAAAATTATTAAAAATCTGGTTTCTAAAACAGCATTTCTCTTTATTAAGTGGCCATGTGACTGGGTGTTTATACACAGAGGAGTTATGAAGGATTAAAGCTATGAAGAATAATATGGAATTGAATTTGGTAAGTAAGTTTAGGTAGCACCTGTCTCCCTGTCTGAAGCTGCAGTGTTTAAACAAATAATGCATATGCTCCTCTAGGAAGATGTTATGTTCAAGTCCCTGCAGAAACACCCTGTCTTTCTCCTGTATGAATAGCGGCTTGTGTTCATGTCCTGCTTCAGTGACCTTGTGCTGACATGGAAGATGCTTTTTCTCAGTTCCTATGATGTGTGACCAAGGCTTTATGTGGCTCTACATTAGTGATCAGTCAGCAGTACCACATCTTCTCTGTTTTTTTCTCCATAATAATCAAACAGCTGCTCTGAAGAAAAATTTCTCTGTCAAAATATTGTCTGTTATATGATTTGCATAATTTCCAAGACAGGTAGGAGACTAACATAACTGATTATTCCAGGGAAACTGCATGCTTCAGTGGAATGACTTCAGTCTGCTTGTTTGATAATCAAATTTCCTCACCTCCGACCCACAGGCATAACTATAAAGCTTTTTTTTTTTGTTTTTAACTCTGTGACAGATGTCCTGCCAGTAGAAAAATCATAAAATAGTGTGCTTGAAACGTGAGCACACTGACTGCATTCTTACTTTAGTATTTCTCTATTAACCTGAAGATTTTACTATATATGATGCCCATTTCTATACAATTAACGATTTTCTTCATACGCCTAGAGTCAAGCTCTTTTCAGTACAAGCCCCCCCGTCACCTGAGAAGACAACAGCCTGCTCAGCAAACCATTTTCATTCAGCAGATGAGGTAATACTGTGACGCTCTCCACAAAGCAACTCAAGAGGACAGCACTTAGAGGTGTGTTTTTCCAAAAAGCCCCAGAAGAGAGCAGGCGTGCCCGCTCCACTTCTCCGCTGACTGACAGCACACTCCAGAGGAGCCACGCCGCAGGACGCGCACACTGATCCAGTCTGACATGGCTGACCTTTCCTGGGCTGTGCGGCGGGATCATGGTGTAGCTTGCCCTGCCTGGCTGAAAAGGCCATACAATGCCATGAAGACAGTGCCACTGATGCCCCCCTCCCCACTTTCTCTGAACCCCACTGCCATCTCAAAAACTGGCAAGGTGAATGTCTGGAATTGTGGAAAGACAGCCACTCAATCTGAGAGGCACTCAGCCGAAAAACAAGGGCATGCCATCTGAATTTGGCAGTGATATATGATCAGTATTCCCCATTGCACCCTTAGGTAAAGAGTTTGGAAACTAAAAAAAAGTGGATTATAGTGTTAATATTGCAGGCAGCACAGTTTATTGTTCTGGGAGGCATTTTCACTTTAACCTTACACCATTTAAGATATTTTAATTAAGACATTGCGTACACACAAAATGGTCATCAAGATGAAATTTGCATAATTCTATTAGTCATCTCACTTTGTAAATGCGACATGTGCAGTGGCTGTTTAGTGAGGTGCTCGAGCATTATGTGTCTGCCAGCAGTCTTGTGGCGGCACAGGCAGAATAATCTTAGAATAGATGCTGCAGGAGCCCACTAAAGAACAAGGGATGAGAGGACTGTAAGTGCAGAATAGATGCTGCAGCTGTGAAATGAAGAGCTGTCGCATCCAGTGAGCACTTTACTGAGTAAAGGAAACACTTGGCACAGCAGAAATAAATCATGGGCTCATGCTCTTTTTCTTCAGAGTGTGATTGTATTTTTAAAAACAGAGATGGAAATTCTTTCAAGTTGCCCAGCTTGCACTTTAAAGACTCTAGTCACTGCTTTTCCCATCTTGTACTTCAATGTTTGGGTACAAATCGGACTAATAGACTTTTAATAAGTCGCTTTAATAATTTAACGTGAGCTGCACAGCAATTTAAAAGAACCAGTGACTCCAAAGTCAAAACATGCATACTCACATATTGCTCATTCAGTGGCTAATTATAATGCTCTGTGCTGCATCCACATTATATTTGTTTAAGCACATGCAAATGTCTGAGCTACTGCAACTACAGTGGGGGAAAAGAAATCAGTTTCACATTAAGCACTTCACCACTGCTTTTCAGTGTCTGACTTTGACTCAAAAGACCTTGTACAGTACAGTAATGCACTAGTTTGCAGGAAAGTATGAATACTTTAAAGGAACATAGATGCTGCAGCAAGACACAAAGGTTACACACAGACGGCTTGTGTGTATTCGAGTACAGGTGGAGGAGTAACTCATAACTGATGCATATCCTCACTACAAAGGAAAGCACACATATCACTGGCCTTTAAAATTATTCGTATGGCTTCAAAATGTTTACACATTGACATATTATTAATGAGTTTTTAGCAGGTACAAACGGAGCTTTGATCCCGTGATAATTAAAACCACTAGGTGCACGAACATTTGGACTGCAGGCGTACAAACAGCACTGAAGCTGTGAAGGGAGCAGTGTTAAATGAGTTCAGTACAGCTGGATAATGACACAGAAAAGGAAAATAACAACAAGCCAGACAGGGGCAAGTTCACTGTGAAGGGCTGTGCAAACACAAAGGACAAATAAAGACAATTTATGTGTTTTAGAGGATTGAAACGCCCATTTAAATACCGTTAAATCTGTCCATTCTCCCAAATTTCACACACATACACACTCACCTCCTGTTTTACTGGGTGATTTGTTGCAATTAGTGGCATTGTATGGCATACTTAGTTTCTCTATGGAGACATGCCGTGGAGATCCAATCTGTGGCTATAAACATGAATTAAATCTGTTGATACTGAGTTGTTGAAGTCACTGCAGTATTTCCCACCCACACAGGGGCATGGGCATAGGTTTGGACTGAACATTGGGGGAATGGAATAATCTAGAAAATGAATAAAAACATTTTTAAAATGAAGAAAATGAGTGAAAATAGAATACTCAAGAAAATCTGTAAAAATGAAGAAAATAATAAAGCCAATGCACAAAAATACAAATTGTGTATGCTTGCTACATATATATGTATATCTATATATACACACAAACACACACACACACATACAGTATGTATATAGTATATCAGTGAATGTTGTCCTTGTTGCAAATGAGAACTGGTTCTCAATTGACTTATCTGGTTATACAAGGATTAAATAAAAACTTTAATTAAAAAATCATCAAGAAAAATGAACAAACTAACTAAGAAAGTGAGGAAAAGCAAACAGAACAGTCAAGAAAATTAGTTAAATTGAACTAAATAAGCAAAGACATGAACAAAAATGATCCAGAAAATGGCAAACTAAAAAAATGAAAAGAAAAGCAACAAATCAAGAAAAACGAACGAAGATCAGCAACAAAATTAACTGAAACAACAAAACCATGCCCCAAAATGAACAAAATAGGCAAGAAAATCAACAACAGTGAAGAAAAAAAAATTTTTTAACTGTATTTTTGGGGGGACAAAGGCACACTTCACAAAAAATGATGGAGACAAATCTCCCCAGCTGCCTGCACAGGAGGGCATTTATAGGACTTGATTACACTGCATTTGGCTCCACTGGTTTGGGGACCACACTGCATGATGGTGGGTTTGGGACTACTCTGCATGTGTCCAATCTGCCTTTTCATTCAGACATGACATGCACACATGAAGGAACTTGGTGCATGTACCTTTTATTCCTCTGGGCCTCTTTCTTATCCATAATGACAGGTACACAGTTCGTTAGCTCGGTCCAGTCCGCATGCAGCCCGCAGCTCCAGCCAGTGGAGAATCGGGAGAAGAGCCAGGACTCCTCTTTCCCCGGTCGGTGACATGTGCATTTCTTCTGTCCCGGTTTACAGTCGCAGGGTTGCTCCAAACGGATATTCCTCACCAGATGTCTGCCGAAAGTGGTTCCTCCGGTCTTCTGGATGTGCAAAAACACGATCACGTCGTCTCCTTTGATGTTGAACTCCACATGTCTGTCAAGGTCTCTTTCTGTGAAGTTGAATTTGGACGGTACTTTGGCAGGGTTGTCATCCTCCAGATCCTGATCTCTGTAAAAATCATCGTTGTCCTGGTACGGGCTGGAAAGTAGGCTTACCCCCCTGAATTTCTCCCCAGTCTTAAAGTGGCACGAATTGCTGCCAGCGGGACATATGTACTGATAACCTATCATAACAAAAAGAACAGCTAAAATAGGAACCAAGATGAGCTTACTGGATCTATCATCCATTATAGCAACAGTCTGTCTTCATTTCATTACCGGGAATAAGAAATACCACCCACGGGCTCCCTGGGAATCAATTTTCATCCATGTCTTGGAAGATGCTTGGAATTTAAGTGCCACATGTTGATCAGATAACACCCTCCAAATACACATAATGGGGATGAAAGGAAGAGTGTACCTTTTGATTTCTGGAATACTGCACGCCGTCCGCACTGCAATGGAAATACTGTCCAAAGTCAAGAGTCATCATTACAATTTCGTAGGCTGTTCAACTTCTAAAGCCGGCGTCGCGCTGCATCTGTCCCGACGACTCCCAGGCTCCGCTGCTAAGTTGAAAAGAACGCGTGGAATGGCCAGCTTCCTCTGTGGGTTTCTCCGTTTAAAGCGCGTTCCGGTGGGTCGCAGTGGCAGACAGACGTCGGGTTTGATCCTCAGGGAGCATCCTTCAGCGTCCTCGGCGGGTTGATGCGGTCTGAGGTGTGAGGGACTGTGCTGAAGCAGGGCTTTTTAGAGGGCAGCTGCATCCGTGCCCACAAATACGCGTTCTGCTGTCGCCGCGGTTGGGCTGGGAGAACTCTCCATCCCATTCTGTACATCCCATAATCTAGTTTCACACAATGCAAAGCCGGAAGCGCACACGGACTCTGACAACGCGGAGGTTGAAGCGCGCAAAGTGTACAAACCGAATCCACTGCAACTTTTGGAAGCGCACTCCTCCATTTGTGACCTTTAGTCATTTAAAAAAATAAACAAACATCCAGTGTTCCTCGCCTTCTAGTCGTGTTCCTGTCCAATGAAGGATGCAGTGCTCAAAAAGCTCCTGTCTGTCTGCGAAAAGATAATGTTATGAGGAGAATGAATGAATAAAACAGCAGACATAGGCGTAGATTTCGGGGTGGGTGGAGGCTCACCCCCCTCACCTCCCCAGTATTACTAAAATGTACATTTGCAAGTTGATGATATGTAATATTTAGCTGCCTAAAAATAAATAACAGTATTTTTGTTAGATTACTTTGGTTACATTTCCTCTTTTCTCTTAATTCTTTTGTTCATTTCAGTTCATTTTCTTGGTGTTTTGTTCACTATTTTTAGTTTGTCATTTCATTCATTTTTGTTTGATCTTTTTAATGGATTATTTTGTTTATGTTTTTTCTCTTTTTTGTGCTTTTGCAGGTTGTTTTGTTGGTTTTATGGAATATTTAGGTGTTTTGGGTCATTTTGGTGGTGTTCATGATAATTTTGTTGATTAGGTTGATTATTTGTTCATTTTTGTTTTATTTTCTTGACTACTGTGTGAATCGTTTTGTTCAGTTTTTAATTTTGGCACTCATTTTGTTGGTTTTGTGCATTTTGTTGCAGAACATGCAATTTAAATTCATTTTTGTTTTGGGGTTATTTTATTATTTTTTATATGTCTTTTTTATTTTGTTGTTTCTTTTATTCTTTTTTGCAGATGTTTGCTCATTGTTACTTTATTTATTTTCTTTTTTTTCTTGTGTCAATTGTGTTTATTATTTATTTGATTCCTTTGTTTATTTGCTGTTTTTCATCCATTTTCATGACTATTGTGCTCATTTGGTAAATGAATTTGTTCTTTTTTTTGCTCTGTTTATTGTTTTGTTTAACTGTTTTTATTTATTTTGTTGCTTATTTTGTCCATGTTGTTGCTCATGTTGCCTTAGCAATTCATCAGAAAACAAAAAAATAATGTGGATATTTCATTAAATTTTTGGTCTTTTTTTGGCAAAAATTTGTTTGTTTTCCCCAAATTTTTGTTCATTTTGTTGAATAACTTGTTCATTTTTGCTCATTTCTGTTCTCCATGTATGACTTAATTATTCTTTTTAAAATAATTTTGTTCATTTTAGCTAATATTTGCTGATTATTATTTTGTTCAGTTAGTTATTTTCCTTCATTGTTTGTTCAGTTAGTTATTTTCCTTCATTGTTTGTTCATATTTGCTCATTTTCCTGGGTGTTGTGCTTATTTTAGGAATTTTGTTTTTAAATTTGTTTATTTCTTTGTTCAACTTTTTTCATTTTTCTGCTTATTTTGTTCATTTTTTCAGTTTCTTTGTTCATTTTCTGGCTCATTATGCATCAACACGCTGCAACAACACTGAAAATAAAGTGTGTCTGAATTACCCAGAGAATTCAGAGACGCTTGCTGAAAACTGTGTTCAAACACAGCTTTTCCTCTTTAGCAAAAAGTAAAGTTTGCTGTGTGTATCTAGTGGAGAGCTGCACAAAATGTGATTATTGTGTACAGTATTGGAATTTTACTTTGTTTGCTTCATTATCATTGATCATGATCATTTTGAAATATGTGTTTTTCCATCACAAAGACACGTAACATGAGAATGTTGTTACATTTGATGACTGTACAACAAAATAAAAGAATATGTGTTTCAAATACAACAGTTTTTATATATATGTAAAGTACTTCTGGGTGTCATGCACCTGTGGAAGTTGAAAGAACTTTTCTAATTATAATAGATTTAGAACAATGATATGTCTTTGGCCTAACTTGTATCAAGGTCTTGGAAAAATGAATATGTTTGGGGTAAACTGACCTGCAATTGACACATATTAAATTAACATCAATGACATGTTTTAATCCAAAACCTTTCTTTTTGACACACACTTAAACTGAAATGTAATAATATGCAAAACCTATACTTCAATAAAGACACAAGACTGATGACTTTAGTAAATTTAAGTGGCATGACAAAATTCATATTTTCTGGTGTTTTATCTGTGTATTTACACTTAAGGTTGTACTACTGTATATCAATTTGTTGTTACATTTGTCATTTTTTCCAGTGGTTATAAAGTAAAATTTCAGGCTACCTCTTGACAAATGCTTCTATAGGGTTTACAAACAAATTCAGGAATGCCACAACTAATTGTGATATTTACACTAGTAATATTTTAAGTAGTCCATTTAAAATAATGTATATGCTACTAATAAGAAAAATGACATTTTATTTTTTTGTTTAATTCGAACATGGCAGAAAAACCAGAAATGAAAACAGGCAAGAAAAGTAAAAGTAAAACCAGAACAGATCTTATATCAGTCAAGATTAAACATGTTCGAAAAGGAGTCAAAAGAAGTTAAACACTTATTTACCCCTGTTTTTTACTTGTCAGTCATGAATGCAACATATATATATATATATAATATATAATAGCCATAATTAATTCAATAATACAGCAGTAGCATACTGTCAATCGTTTTATAAACTCTTGCAGCTACATTTGTCATCAAATTATCTCGCACTTCGGTGTTGCGTAGGAAAATGTTTGAAACTGTAAGTTCAGACTGTTGGGTGTCCACGGTGGTGCCAGAGTAAAACACTATTTTACTATAAAATTTATTCCACTTCAAATAATTGTTTTATTGTATCCGTGAATAGTATGAGACGCAAAACGTGGAAATAATCCAAAATATAGTCTATTATTTATTTTGTCTCTGTTTAGCGGACGAAAAACTGTAAATGTGAACCGGCGCGGCACTTGGCAGCACACAGACGGACGCGTTATCGACCCTAAATTCTGAATCCGTTTGCTTTGTATGGAGCAGTGAACGTCAGTAACGGGGTGAGGGATGCATTAAAGACAACTCAATAACCTAGAGCTGTTTAACATAAAAGTTACTTCAGTGTTTGTAACAAATGACTATTGGCTGCAAATTTACGTTACTGTGCTGTTTACAATCTGGCAAAAATCTGTAGCGCTAGCCTACTTTTATGCTACAGCTAAGTTATCCCCAGTCTGTTATTATGACAATTATGACTCCAGGTTTGAGTCTTATCTGATATGATATTTTCATTAAAGTGCCCAGTTAACAGTTCGTTGTCTCTCATGCGGTGTATTATTAATGTGTGACAGTTCCCCACTGGCGTTTAGCCGAGGTGGGGATTTAGAGTGGCTTCTACGTGGCACCTTCTTCCACTAAAGGCAGAGGAAATGTACTTATGTTATTTGCTTTCTGCTGTTGTAGGTTAATGTCACGTTGTGTCAGAGAAGATGAGAAACATTATAGTGTTGTCGCTGCTGCTCCTGAACATACATCAAGTCACCTCAGCACCTAAAGGTGTCACTGCCAGTCTGAAATCCAAGTGGAGCATGACCCCTTTCCTTTTGGAAACAAGGTATCCTACTCGTACCAACACATTCAAATCTGACATCGATATACTATTATGAAAATCTGGTGCCCCATAGACCATCTCTTTACACATACTATGTCACAGATTAAATTTGGTAACCAAATACATATGAATTTCCAAAAATGTTCAACATAAAGTGTAGTTTTGGCCAGATGTGATGTGCTAAATGTAAAAAGATAGATAGCTCAAGGTTCAATCTAGTGCCATTGGCTAGTGTACATTCAGTTTGATGAGAGAAAAATAAAAGAGCCAGTACATTCGGTCTTAATACATTTATTTTGTATTTACCTGCATTAGTCAAAGCTGTAATGCGTTAAACATATCCTCTTTGCAAGGGCTCTATTCATATAATACAGGGATAGTAGTAAAATAGTCATCAACATTAATTCATGCACAAATTCACTTTTGTCACAATATAATAAATGCATTGTGACTTGGCTCACGAAGGTTGATCATGATTACAAAGTTAGGGAAACACTGCTACAGACAGACACTATGTTTTGGAGGTCCTATGTGTAAGTCTGGTCACACATTCCTCACTGTAAAATTGATCTTCACCCTAAACATGCAAATTAAGCATTTTGGATTTTTTCATAAAATGACATTTATAGTCAGTGGAATAAGATCTTTGTATTCTGTCAGGAATATTAAAGTGCATATGACATGATTCTTACATAACCTAAAAGGCCATCAAATGCAAAAACAAACATATTAAAAACAATATTGCATATAAAAAGCATCTCACAATCACAAACAGAACTGTTACAGCTGAGGAAAAAATACGTTTGTGGATTTCACTGAGAATCTGCCGCAAAGGCCAGTGCCAAATTGACTACATCACAAACAGAACAGGGCTCCTGTCAGCAGCCATATTCTGGGTATAAAACTGTACAGATTCAGGCTGTATTTGGATGAGACACAGCCGAGTGACCACCGTGACAGTGACTTTGACAGCCGCAACCACATGTCCATTGATGAGAATGATGGTCAAGACTCTCAAGGACACGAACGCCTGGGCAACACAGACTGGTAAATAGTTTTATATCCGTGGCATTGTATAGTAATTAACATTGATTAATGACAAATGTGTTGCCCCCATATCTGTGGATAAGGTCTAATTTTACCGATACTCATGGATCCTGCCTTCTAATCAATGAATAAAACCGCACATCATATACACCTCCGTAGTCGTCAGAATCTCCCCTCCGTAATCTTCAGAATCTCTCCGAGCTGAATCCAGCGCTATATAACTTATGTATATAACTTATGTGTATAACTTTCAAAACTACACACAGACAAACAGAACAGAAAAATCACAGCAACAAAACCCAGCGATGATAACAAAGTTTGTCTTACCTTTGATGTTTCTCATTAAAAAAGTTGTTCCAATGTGAATAAAACTCCATATTTTGGTAAATCCGTTTGATATACAGTGGTCCCTTGTTTATCGCGGGTGTTATGTCCTGAAAATAACCTGCAATAGGCGAAATCCGTGAAGTAGTCAACTTAATTTTTTTACAATTATTATATTTGTTTTAAGGCTGTTAAAACCCTCACTACACACTTTATACACTATTCTCAGACAGGCATTAACATTTTCTCGCATTTCTCTTATTTAAACACTCTCAAAATTAGCTGTAAAGCTGGCAAAAACTTATGTAGTACACTTACAACTTGTACACGCGTCACTTTTTACAGCTTACAACACTTACAACACTTACCGCCAGCTTTACCCGTGGCCTTTTCAAGCTGTAAAGCTGGTGAAAACTTGCAAACATACAGCACACTGCTAGCGATTGAACATTTGTGTAAGTTTGGCGAGCTGAACGCATTCTGTACTGTACAAAAGATACGGCACGGAGGAGATTGATTGACAATGGACTACAGTCCCTTAGCCAATCAGGACGCAGAACACAATGCGCGAGTTCTCCTTTAGCCAATCAGGACACAGAACGCTGTAAAAAAAAAACATGCCACACAACGATCAGACATGATTGGTAATCCCATCGCGTTGTCCAGGATGAGCAGGCATTTTAGGGGTAAACTGTTCTCCACCAAGTATTTTTTGATGCGAGGTCCAAACTCCAGGTTCACATACTTGGTGAAACACTGCCGGGTCAACCACGATTTTGTATTAGCTCGCCACATCACTTGTAATTGCTCCTTTATGATTTTGTGAGCCAAACGAGGAGGGGTTTAATTTTGCAGTCCCTGCTGGCATTGCAGCAAAATGGCAGGGTTAATCGGTCTTTAATCGGCTTATGACCCGGCAGTTTCTTCTCCTCAGCGGTGATGGATGTTTTCCGTGGCATTTTTTTCCAGAACAGTCCTGTTTCGTCACAATTAAACACTTGTTGAGGAAGGTATCCTTCATCAGTCACGAGCTCTTGGAAGCGCTTAACAAACTCTTCAGCAACCTTCTGGTCGGAACTCGCCGCTTCCCTGTGCCTGACAACAGAATGAATTCCCGTGTGTCTCTTGAACCGGGCGAACAAACCACGGCTGGCCTTAAAGTCTTTCACAGATCATTCTATGAAACTGCCGCCACGCTCGGACTGTTCTCATTTCCGGTCCTCTTACATTGCACGAGCCTTCTCACAAATGATGGCTCGGTGATCGTATCACCAGCCATTTCCTTCTCTTTGATCCCCAGCAGCAGTAGCTGCTCCATAACACGGCTAACGGCTAACAGCCGACGCTGTGTTAACACGGCTGGGGCGCTATATTAACAAAGCCGTGTTAACACGGGCGCTCCGGTAGCCATTTAAGATACAAAGCTGTTACCCGTGTTAGTTTTGTATCTAACAGCTTAGCTTTGTGTTAACACAGGCGCTCCATTAGCTGTGTTAGATACAAAGCCGTTAACCGTGTTAGATACAAAGCTAACAGCCGGCTAATGGCTAACAGCCGTTAATGAACTTATACTTTGTATTATATACTTTGTATTGTACTCGCATTTCACATGCAGCGACATCTTATTATGAGTCACTATCATTCTTCTTAGGTCCCATGCAAACAAAAATGGTGGTGAGGCAGTCTTGTTTCACAGCCGGCTAACCGCTAGCGTTAGCGGCTAGCGCTCTCACGGGTGAGCGCACTCTGACTTCTGGGTCCTTCTCGTCAAGATCCGGAAGTGACGCATACGTGACCTGGGCGTAGACACGTCTTCTTTCGTTGAGCAAATTTTTTTTCGTTTTGCGGTTCAAATTTTTTGCCGATTTATTATAATTTTTTTCTTCGGTATCTGAATTTTCCGTAGTCAGAAGCGTTTGTTATCTGGAGCACCACTGTACTTCTGGGATGTCACAAATGTATATTCCAATGAACACACAACTACTTTACAAATGCACAGAAACATGAGGAAATTATAAATGTATGTGTTCTAAACAAGGAATGGTGAGCTATTCTGTCTGTGTAGAAAACACTTTGAGATTAATATATTGATCTTTATGAAGCTGAGCCCCTGAAAAAGTGTCAAACCTCTGACTGCATTAGTAACCTGATATGGATGTAAGATGATACTTGGACACACATTTAACAAACTGTAAATAGGTGCAGAATGACACATTTATGGACATGCTTGAGACAAGCTTTTCAAAAGCAAGTGATATTAACTTATTTAAGTTGCGTTAAAATTATTTTGTGCTCAAAAGGTTTGCTATTTCTGCCTGAATTGGAAAATGCATTTGTAACCACCAAAATATGCATATTTCTTGTTAACCTATTAGTAAACTTAAAATTTCAGATCACATAATGCATGGACATTTGAGACTATGTCCGTAACAGTACTAATCCAGTAAACCTTTTTGTCCAGTTCTTATTGTAACCTTTTAAATCATGTTCATATTAAGTTCTCTATTTTCAGTTTCTCTAGAAATGTTACCCTTGTGATTGTTATTTTTAACAGTATGTTTATTCACTAATCATTAACACCAGCTCTTTGCTTGTAATGTGTAATAATTCACAGATGACAAAATATCACGTCTAGGATGCACTGCATAAAATTGTAACCAGAAAATTGTCTTTTTTAACCTGTGCCTTTTGATCAGATAATGTAATCTTCTCTCCTAGTGACTAACTAATCCTTTTATTTTCTCCTGTGCAGTGAATTTATTGGAGAAGATGGGAATGAGAAGTTCTGGCAGTTTATTGACACTGTGAAAGAGCTCACTGTATACAAGCAAGGAGGTAAGTGCTTTAAAATGAAGCCATTACTTAAACTGTAAATGCGTTACTGCTTAATTAAGAATAAAATTTAGATGATTTCCCCTGTGATAATATGTGTTGTATTTTATGAAAGCATCAGTAACACTGATATTGATGTGTCTTTCAGAGTCTGTGCGTTCGTACCACAACTTGATCATTAAGAAAGCTGGTCAGTTCCTCACAAATCTGCAAGTTAATCTCCTCAGATTTGCTCTGTCTCTACGGTCCTACTCACCAGCTGTACATGCATCACAACAGGTATGGTGTGATCAAAGCAGTGTGAAGTCAGTCATGATGAATTGTCTTAAAGATTGTGTTGTAGGATTCAGGTTAGGTGTCATTTTACTGTAGCCTACTGGACAGTTTTCTTTCCTATTTTGACACAATCATAAAACAGATGTTGATATTTTCAACTGTGAATTACACCACACTGAATGTAGATGTATAAAGATAATTATCACTTGATCCACAGATAAATAGAGACTGTGTTGGTGAGCGAAATCAATTAGACCACTGTTTTGCATTTCACGCAGATATGTTTATACTTTTGTTTACCTTGTAAGGTCTTGTATTCATTCTCATACAGTATGTCTGTATTCTTTTGTGACAGAGAATGTGGATATAAACAGGCATAAATATTTTTTAAAATGTTAAATGTGATCTTGTCAGTGTCAAAGCTGACATCTTTAGCACAATTGCCATATGATGCCCTCCCTCAAACAAAAAAATAAACACAAAAACATTCACAAATCACATGCTCCTGTAACTGAAAAATATCTAGTACTGCACTACTAATGTTACAAATTACAACAACAAGTCTATATAGTAGCAGTTTATTTAGAGTTTGTAAGACTGGAAAAAACAAAGACAACAATCCCTGGTCCACAACACTCTGCTCAGCCACAGATCCTATGGGATCACAGAGACTCGTTTGTGCGCAGTGTGTCCTGTATTGGCTGTAATAACAAACATAGTATTACTGGCTGTTGCAGCTCTACTTCATCTTACATTTAGATAGTGTTGGCATGATTAGGGCATATCATTTGGTGAAAAAGGCTGTCTGTGGGCAGGATTGTAATTTGTGAGTTTTGCTTGGTTTTTGAGCACTATGTAAAAAACTTACTTTGAAATGTCATGTTAAACATACCTAAATGGACTTAAATTAACAGAAAACCTAACATACAAGAACCTAAAACCTCTGATTAGTGTCACTAATTCCAAAATGTCACCAGGTAACAGAAGTTGCCCTTATTTTTTTATTTCTGTAGTTAGAGTAAGTCTAAGTGAGTTTGTACCAGTAATTTGCAAAAAATTGATGAGCTACTCAATTTGAGACTGGATATCGAAGGTGCAGCCTGTAATTTGTCAAATTCATCAAACTTGACGGCTTGAGAAGAGCGATTGTTTCCTTGACATTTTGTTACCACTGTGTTAATCTGAATGTGAACAATCCACATCTTCCTGCTGCTAACAGATTGCAAGTGATGAACCTCCACCTGAGGCATGTTCAGCATTTGTCTCCATTCATGGTCAACGTAGCTGCAGCACCAAGGATATTAAGAAGCTCCTGAAGGCAGCTGCAGGCAGGTAAGAAAAAATTACACTATATGAATTTGAATTTCTCTCTTTAGTATTTTGGCCAGTGGTACTGAATGCTTTTGCTTGTGATGGGATTAAAACTGTTGTTGATACAAAATGGATGTATGTCTTCTGCCATTCACATCATTTTTGCATGTCTGTAGGCCAAAACCCTACTTGTACAAGAATGATCACGCATATCCAAGGGCCAATAAAACGGATGTGCCAATTGTGATCCTGTATGCGGAAATTGGCACCAAGAAGTTCAGCTCCTTTCATAAATGTCTGTCAGAGAAGGCAGGAGAGGGCATGCTTTTATACATACTGCGGCATTATGTGGCGGTGAGTAGCTGCTCTTACATTCCTTTTAAAGAGATGTTTCTATGGCCAAATGCTATTTAATGGAATAATATAGATCGAGGAATGTCTTATTGAGTACTAGTGTGTTTCACATTGATGGTACATGAGGATAAATAATGGCTGTCGTTTTTGAATCAATTAGCAAATAGTTTTCTAAAATAATAAGATAAATAATTATCTACTTATAAGCAAATAGGTTTAAAATGTAATATAATGATGTGCTTCTTGTGAAGATCTCAAAAGGCTCTGTTACGGTTATTTTCTTTAACACACGTGTGAAAGAAAAACAGTGGGTGGGTATACAGCCTCTTCTGAGTGCACTTGTGAAAGACTGAGGCTATGCTTTGAATCTCTGTGACACATGTGTCAAGGCTGAATGTCAGTTAATCTGCTGCCATTATGTGTCAGTCCTTGTGCTTTTTGTTAACACGGGGAAAAAAGTTTGTAATGTATAACTTTAAATGAAAGTGTAGATTTAAAGTCCAATACCGTGGGCAGTAGATATAAAAAAGTACATGAACACCAAAACTAAATGCAGTGCAAAGGCCACTACTGTCTGATGTATTGTCTGCCATGTGACTTAACTAAAGGGCCTCGAATGAGTTCCAGTGAGTGCAGTTCAGTTATGAGTTTTTTCTTCTTGTCTGGAATGAAGCAGACCATTATCTCTCCTCACCAAACTGTATGGCTGGCACTCCTTTCATGGCATTTGTGAAACCTACAGTTGTCTCTTCCAACTGAAGTGTAATTTATCACTCCATTCAACTGCTTTTTGTCAAAGCAGGTGTTGCTCTTGGATGTTTTCTCATACACTTGACTTTACCTGTAGACATCCACCAGGAGAAGAGATAGCTGAGGATAGTGAAGATAAAACTTGACAGTTTTAGGGCTTATTTAACTTTGAGCAGTTGATGGGGAGCAATCACAAATATATCGCTTCCTGAAGTTAGAGTTCAGCTGATAGTGTCTTTAAAGGTGTTGTTTATGATGCTGGCAAACTAGCTAGTACTGTAGCTCATTGTTCAAGGCCGACCGATATAAATTAGTAAACAGGCTTGGCTTACAACCTCACAGTAGTCAAGCTAGTATGTCTGTTCTTTTCTTACCTGTACCAGATGCTGAAGGAATCTGAAATTAGGGTAAAGTACTTTATTTATCTTCAGTAAAAAAGGGAGATGTTATGGCTGATTTTTTTTGTAAATTACTTTCCCAATGACACATCACATTTCTCTATAAATTCTTGAGCTGGAAATTAGGGTAAAGTACTTTATTTATCTTCAGTAAAAAAGGGAGACATTATGGTTGATTTTTTTTGTAAATTACTTTCCCAATGACACATCACATTTCTCTATGAATTCTTGAGCTGGAAAAGTTTAGGAGCCAGTACTCTCACTGGAGGAGTGTCTCTATTACTTTGTCAGTGCTGTATTTTGGGTATAGGCAGAAAGAAATTTACTATGACAGTACATCTGATGCTTTTGAATGCAAATAAATTGCTCTGAATCAACGCTGTTTTACATTCAAGCCTCTTTTTGTTCCTCTCGCTGCTGCAGGATCCAAAGCCTCAAAAGATGCTTTTATCTGGGTACGGTGTTGAGTTGGCAATCAAAAGCACAGAATACAAAGCTGTGGATGACACCAAAGTGAAAGGTTACCCGGCGAATTATGAAATAGTCCATTCTGTTAGACCTTGCTGTGTCCAAAGGGCTATAAAACATATCTTTGCTTTGCAGATTCAAAGGCTGCTTTGAATGCTGAGGATGATGACAATGATGAAGTCCAAGGCTTTATTTTTGGAACCTTAGAGTGAGTTGCTGAATTCGCTCAGATGAATGCTGTGTGACTTACAAAAAAAATCTAAAGAAATCAGTGCGTTACATTGCATCATGCTGTTTACTTTTGCTTCTCTGAAGAAAATCCCACCCGGAATTCCAGGAAGAACTTGCTGAGCTTCGGAAACACCTTCTGGAGAGTACGAATGACATGGCCCCTCTCAAAGTGTGGGAACTCCAAGGTATCATTTTCCATTTCAGGAAATGCTCAGTGATTGTAAAGAGAAAAAAAGCCAATACAGTAACAGATACAGTATCCTGTATTTATGGTTGGAAGAGCTTTTGTGTAGTATTTTTATATCAACTGTCAAAATGATAGTTAATGTTAAATGCAGAAATCGTTAATAATTACATTGTGGTTATGTCAAAGTCCATAGAGTACTGTTGAACAATTATATTTTGTATGAATATCATGTGCTTTGATAAATACTTATAATTTCAATGCTTAACAGATCTTAGTTTCCAAGCCGCAGCCAGAATCATGTCTGCCCCAAAGTTTGATACTTTAAAGCTGATGCAAGACCTAAGTCAAAACTTTCCAAGCAGAGCCAGGTGAGGAAATTAATCCTGTGTTTTTTTTTTTTGTTTGTTTTGCTAAGTGATGAACACTTTTTATACTTGTCATGGTTGCAGCTTTCAGTTGAACAATATGCAGCTTTCAGTTGAACATTTGGACAAATCAAATTGGTCCTGGGTTGGACTCTTGGGAAATTTTTGTTCATTTCTATGCACCAATTCATGCCCAATCTGTATCAGTTTGCTATAAATGTCTTTACTTATGCAAGGGAAAACACAAAAATCAGGCACCATCAAAAGATAATAGCAAGGATGAATGAGAAATGTTGACCTGTAAGAGACTAAATTGGAGAACAATACAAAATGTCTGAAAGCCAAGTGCTTCCTCCACCCAAATATAGGCCCAATTTACTCCCTCTCTCTGTTCTCTTTTGTGTATTTTGTTACTAGAAGCAGCCTCTTTAAAGATTCATGTAAATGATGTCCTTTATAAAGGCTTTCATTTTTAAAATCCCTGCACTTTAGTAGCCCATATGGGGTTTTGCAGGATTTCTGCTCATGTCCATAAATTTCTTTACATTCAAGGCATGTCACCAACTGCATTGATTTTAGGAATATTAAAGCAGACTGAAGGCCTAGAACACATTTTCCTTCAGCTGATTAGAATATTGATCAAATCTGTTAGAGAATAACACCTTGAGAAACAAAACTATTTCTCTGCTTATTTCAGGTTTTTTTTTCAAGCAGAGATAAATGCACACGCTCTACATATGGAGGACGAATCCCTTGCATGACCACAAAATCTACACTTGCATTAATCCTATATCTAGGCACAATCACTGACTTTTGTTGAAGAGTTGTAAAATATTGTTTCTATACACTTCATTGTTTGGATGTGATTGTTTAATCTAATGACACCTTTTAGTTATACAGTAAATACACTTTAAATGTGTAGATCTAATTAGTCTTTTTGATGATTGCTCGTTTTCAGCTCAGGCAGCTTGTAATAACATCAGAGTGCTGAGTAAGAGACAGGTGTTTACAGGGAATTGACTCTGAGCCTACCATCTTGAAGGCCCACAGGTTTTTGGAGATTAAAACTGGCATTTTACTGCTGGCTAGGGATGTGCTAAAAGCTGATGGTGACTGTACATGTTTTACTGTTTCCACAGATCCCTGACAAGAGTGGCCGTAAAACAGGAAATGAGAAAAGAAATTGAGGAGAACCAAAAGGTGTGATATTGAAAGTGACTTCTCACATGATTGTAGATGGTTTTGTTTTAATAGTTGCTCTAGCCAGGACACAAGTTTTATTTTTATGTAGTTTTTAATAAAAAAATTGGCATGTTTTTTCTATTCACTACTGTAGTCTTTGTGCAGTGTGTGCATCTTTTCTTGTTGAAACACCAGCTATTAAAGGTAGACGTTCTCATTTACAGCATAAACATTCAGCTGACATCTTGTGCTCTTTCTTCAAGTATCTGAGTGAGACTATTGGTGTTCACCCAGGAGATGGGGAGCTCTTCATCAACGGACTTCACATTGATCTAGATGTTCATAACCCTTTCAGGTAGGAACCCTTCAGCAGGGAACAGCGTTTTACTTATGGTCTCCTCAGGGAACCTTTGCGTAAGAGATGGAGTCCTGCTATGAAAAGCCACAGCCACGTATTTAAATACTAACCCTTATTTTTTTTTGGTTACAGCATTTTGGACATCCTTAGAGGAGAGGCCAGAGTCTTAGAGGGTCTTCATAACCTTGGTGTCAAAGGAGAGCATCAAGGCAAGCTGCTGAGATTACCCGTGTCCCTGGTGGATGACAGCTATGCCTTAGATATCAGACATCCAGTGATCATGGTGAGAATGCTTTACAAAGCTTCACTCTTCAGCCTGCATCAACAATGCTCTATGTGTGCATAGTCATTCCCGAGTGTATGTAAATTGGTGGATCAGTCATCAGGTTATTGCAGTGGTCTTGAACCTGCCAGAAACTTCAGTTATTAGGCAGGAAGTTAGCCAAGAAAAGCAATCAAATTAAAAACTCTCAGCATTTTGTTTTGGTCCCAGATGCTATTTCAGGTTTCAAGGGACTAGAGAAATATAAGAATCAAAGATATTAAACCTGTCCTATCCACATTCAACCACAGTGAAATACTAATGGCAGGTTCAGGGTGTACGTAGTTACTGTAATAAATGCAGTGAACCCCTGATGTGCAGTTCATGCCTGCACAGCATATCTAGCACTGTTGTATAAAAGTATAAATGTGGAGAAAAGAGAGAGAGAGTTTTGGATCCCAGATCCCATATAAAAGTTATTCCCTCTCCCTGCTTGACATCAGAATAAGACAGACTCACCAGCCACGTGTCAGCTACATCTTACCAGTACAGGATTGTACTACATAGCTTTCATAAGACCGGTACACTGTGGCCATAAAGGGATGGATATGATTGACAACAGTATTCAGTTAGGCTGTGACATTTTAATGGTGCACAGTTGCCACTAAGGGGCCCAAAGTTTGCGACTACCAGCCTTAAATGATGACACAAAATGGGATGGATCCATTCTTCTTAATGTTGCTTATGCTGAATTCTGACCAGAAATCAAGATTCATCAAAACAGGCAACATTTTTTTTAGATTATTCCACTTTTGCTGAGCCTGTGTGAATTGTAGCCTCAGTATGCTGTTCTTAGCTGACAGGAGTGGCACCTGGTGTGGTCTCCTGCTGCTGTAGACCATCTGCCTCAAGGTTCGACGTGTGTTCAGAGATGTTGTTCTGCCTGAATTGTTTGCAATGTGGTTATGTGAGTTATTGTATGCTTTCTATCAGCCCGAAGCAGTCTGGGCATTTTCTTCTGGCATTTGGCACCAAAAAAGGTATTTTCAGCCAGAAAGCCTTTGGTCACTGGATATTTTCTCTTTTGCTGTAAACCCTATAGATTGTTGTGTGTGAGAGTTCCAGTCGACCAGTGTTTTGTGAAA
Organism: Pseudamia nigra; assembly: GCA_029823295.1. Lineage (NCBI taxonomy): Eukaryota > Metazoa > Chordata > Actinopteri > Kurtiformes > Apogonidae > Pseudamia > Pseudamia nigra. Next base: position 21,890 of record JAQQAE010002394.1, read on the forward strand.
TACCTGCAACCATGCCATGCTCAAAGTGACTTAAATCACTTTGCTTCCCCATTCTGATGTTTGATGTAAGCCTAATGCTCATGTGCTGACATTTCTGTGCATTGAATAAAAAGGTTAATTCCTCAATGCATATTGCATGTAAATAAATAAGTCTCAGCCAATAAGGTGGGTTGTTTATTTGTCAGTGGTAAAAGACAGAAATAATGAGCATTTGAATTACTAGTCCTGACATTGATGATCAATATAGAATAAATATACAGTAGTAGTGTCATTTCTTATCAAATTACCCAGGGTCACCCTCTTGTTGTCCAAAAATTACTGCTGCTCCTAGTGTAGGACATTAAAAACTCCCAAATGCTTTGTCTACCACGCTACAGTACACAAGAATCCCTCAAAGTAGGTTTTTGGAAGATTTCTGTCATTTTGGAGAGAGAAAAGATGCACCTCAGATTTTGATCAGAGAAAAGTACCGTAATTTCCGCACTATAAACCGCACCTGATTATAAGCCTCACTGTCCAAAAATGTCACATTTTAAATTTTTTT
>JAQQAE010002395.1:0-22431 GCA_029823295.1 Pseudamia nigra
ATTATCCAATGGGAGGCTCGTACCTATTTGCTTAGTTAAATCCAGGTGGTGACCTTTTTTTTGGCCAGGCAGTGTAGATACACAGTATAAAAAAACCCTAGTTCCCATTCACGTGTTACAGTACCCCTCCACACACACACACACACACACACACACACTCATACCCAGCAGACATCAAGGATTTCATAGGTGCGTACATTCTTGTTTTGCTTTCAGCCAGTTTTTCACATTTGCAGTAAATGTTTTAGAATCCGTTATTATTTTCATTTCATTTGGCAATGAGTTCCAGGTATGACTACCCTTACTGAAAAGGCTTTCTGTCCAAAAAATACTATGTAATGTTGTTCAGTCTTAGTGTTCCAATAGCAGTCTGGAGCCATGGGGACCACATGTGTGTCCCCACAGTGACAGGAAGTCCCCACTGTTTGATGTGGATTCAAGTCTCGGTTGCCACTGGAATGTAAAAACACATAGACACACACACACCAGATTTTGTGCTTGAATGTGTTTTATGGCCTCATGACGAGGCGTGTGCTCACTGTGTTTTTATTTCTCTACACTGTCCCACAGTGGACAGACGCCAACACTGCAGCTCACCTCACAAACACACACCCCCTTAACAGGTTACACCTTGTGTTGCTTCGAGGCTGCTACGTTTGGGGTCAGACTCAAAGCTGCTTGGAGTCTTTCTAACTGGGTTGTCCGTTTGGTGACTATTTTCTCCTTGTTTTATCTTTTTTTGTTGTTGTTCATTTTTGTTCATTTCTTTGGTTAATTTATTCATTTTCTGGTCTAGTTAGTTTATTTTTCTTGATTATTTTGCTTATATTTTCTTCCCCATTTTTGACCTATTTATTTATTTATTTAGTTTATGAACCTTTTTGATTGTTTTGTTCATTTCTCTTCATTTTTTTTGGATTTTTTGTTAATCGTTTGTTCATTTTCTTGTGATTTCTATTCACTCTTGACATGTTTGTATTTTGCTTCACCCACCATTTTCTTCACCATTTTGTTCAACTTTTATTCATTGCCTCCATTTTCCTAATTAACAAACTAATCCAGAAATTTAAAAATGCATTAAAAATATTTTCTGGATTAGTCATTCATTTTTTTCATTATTTCTTTACGGTTTTTTATTTGTTACGGTGCTTAATCATTTATTTTATGTTTTGTTCATTTTTTTCCTTGCTTTCTTGGTCTTTTTTCTCTTATTTTTCCTTATTATTTGATTGTTTTGTTCATTTATTAGAATATTTTATCCATTTCTTGATAATTACGTTCATTTTGATTTATTTTGATCTTGTGAATGACAGCACCTCCAATAAACCATTTAACTTTCACAACATTAACTAAAAATGTACAAAATGAGTCCAGCCTTCATTCTTATGAATCTTATTGTCCTTTACAGAGAAAATACAGAGTAAAATACATCAAAATATTGTGATATGTGCATTTATTTACAGTAAAAAACATATTATGAAGTATTATGGAATTACTGCTCTGAGAGTGTTTTGTTTTTGTTTATATGTCCAAATCAAGCTGAAAATGTTGTTTTATTAGTTCTGACTCCACATCCGTCCCCATGGTGCCATTTTTGGGGCTTTTTTTAAGCTTAACACTCATATTTTGAGGAAGTTTTTTAACCAGAAACAGGAAGCCTGTTCGGTTTGACCAAAGCAAAGAGAAAAACACAGAACGAGCTGTCGTAGGATTTTAAAAACACCTCCGCAAAAGACAACATGGAGCCACATGGAGCCCTGCTCTTGATCATCACCTGGATATTTGTTTTCCCTTTGAGATCGTCTGGAAACGTTGATCCAAGTAAGGCAACAAATTCAGTTAAAGGAGGACTGTTTGTAGGTCTGGCAGAAAGTCTCCCTTTATGTGCTGGACACTAGTGGACAGAATAAACAGAAACAGTACTCAAGAAAAGTATTATTACTGTATAATTTATTAACCCAAGTAGAAGTACTCACAAACAAATACTGTACTAGAATAAGTGTAAAAAAGTAACTGTATAATGTGGAATTTATTATTGTCTAATATAATGTTTTCTAGTAGGTCATTTATGTACAATGTAAAGTGTCTGATCAAGATAAACTTCCATGACTGGCTCTAAATTTGTTTATTACAAATGTGTTCCTTATTTTGTTGATTTAAAAAAAAATCTTTGTTATTTTGTTTATTTTTGTTCATTTCCTTCATCGTTTTGTTCATTTTTGTTCATTACCTTGGTAATTTTTTTCAGTTCCTGTTCAGTTTGTGGATTTTTTTTTTTCTAATGTTGATTTTTTTTTTCAATTTCTTGGTTATGTCAGTGTGCTTTTTGCTTTTTTATACTGCTTTCTAATTTCTTGGTTACAATTTTTATTTTTGTTAATTTGCTTGATTATTTTGTTCATTTTTGTCCTTTTTGTCATTTTTTTGGTCTAAATGCTTGGTTGTTTTGTTCATTTTGTTGATTTCTTGATTATGTTGTTACTTATTTTTCTGAATTTTATTTTCCATTCCTTGTTTATAATGTTCATTTTGTTAATTTGCTTATGTTGTTTATTTTTGTTCATTTTGTTGCTTATTTTTTATTCTTTTTTCTAATTTCTTAGTTACAATGTTATTTTATTTACATATTTTGTTAATTTTATTGCTTTTTTGTTTAATTTCTTTTCATTTTTTCATTTTTGTTCACTTTGTTACTTATTTTGTTTGTTTTTTGTTCATTTGCTTGATCATTTGTTCATTTTATTCATTTTTGTTAATGTTTTGTTCATTTTTGTTTCTGTTAATGTTTTGTGGTTTCAAAGTAGCAGCACATATTATGAAAATTACTCATTGCCCTTTGGATGAAAAATGTCTGTTTTGTTTCCATTGTTGCTCTTTTTTGTTAATAATAGTTCATTTTCATTTTTTGTCAAACATATTAATTTGTCACTTATTTCATTTATGTTTGTATTCTTTTGAATACTTTGTTAATTTCCATTCATTTTGTTTCTTTTTTGTTACATTTTGCTCACTACTTTCTTATTTTGTTCATATTTTGCTCATTTTCTTGATTGTTTTGTTCATGAGTTCTTCATTTCTGATCATTTTGTGGATTATTTTGTAGAGGCTTGTACATTTTCTTTATTATGTTGTTTGTTTTTTTTTCCTTTGCTTTGCCTTTTGCTTTTCTGGATGAATAACTATTATAACTATTACGTATAACTGAAAACTGAAAATTCATTTAATGATAGATTGACCATTTCATCACAGAAATCCAGCTGAACAGCACCGTCTTTGTGGCCATTAAAGGAGAAGACGTGGGTGTTGGATTCACGTTGATGATACCACCAAACCAAACACAGGACACAATGAAGTGTTTTTATCCCAGTGGAACTGAGATGTACCAATATAACGTTCATGCCACATCGCAGACGCTAGAAGAAATTTCAGATAGTTTTGCTCTGAAAAAAACAATATCAGGAGAATATTATTGCCAGTACAAAACAGCACATGCCTACTGGTATCTCCTTGTACGAGGTGAGTAAAGAAAGCAAAAAACTGGGGGAGGAAGGTGGTTTTCTGAAGAAACACGGAAGCTTTAGAATTGATTCACCACTGATTTTTTTTTTTTTTTTTTCATAAAGCAGCACAATGTGGGGGGAAAAGTTATATTGTGATTATTGGGGACAGTTCTGCGATTTGTCATTCTGATCTGAGTTGACTTACTTAGATATCAAGGAAAGTTTTTTTTTCCCAACTGAAACATCATAAACAGTACAGAGAAAATGAAAAAAAAAAAGTTTATTCCTTCTTGAAAATGTTTAAACAAAAGCTGCATCTTTTTTGGACTCTGATTTTCAGGGCTGCATGTTTGGTACCTTTTGAGGATTTTTTTTTAGTTGAAAGCACACAAAAAAGAAAGATAATATTCAAGAGTGTAGAAAAACCTACCTGCACAAATTCTGCACCAAACAAGTTTCTCTGTGCACTGTAATGCTGACACTACCAAAGTCATTTCACCACATTTTTCCCTCCTTTCTTAAGACATTAATTTTATTCTTACATGTCACTAGAATGTGTATTTTAAATTTAAGCTCAAGATTCAATAGGGATGCGACTTTCTAACATATTCATATTCTCCTGGTTTTCAGCCCTGTATCAAACAGGCTGTTTCAGTGTGTGTTGCTTTAAGTGCAAATGAGCTGCTCTTGACCCTGCTCATATCCTGTCTGTGCCAGTGAGTCTACAAGATGGTATCCATGGCACAGATGGTATACAAGCTGCTGTTGATGATGCCCATATCCTGTCTGTGCAAGGGAGTCTACATGATGGTATCCATGGCACAGGCAGGATATAAGCTGTCCCCTTAGTGCAGGCACAGCTGCTGACTCATGTTGTATTTTCGGAGTATGACGTGTTGCCCTCAGGGAGGCGTTACAGAGCCAGCAGATGCAAGAGAAACCACTTTAAATGTTCTTTTATTCCCATTTCCATCTCCCTCCTCAATAAAGAGACAAATACAGCCCGGTCCTTGACCCCTCCACTCCCCTTCGAGGGCAGTGGGGAGGCCCTCAGCTGCGGATCCACTGACCTTGCTGCTACACCTGTTGCACATTATTGTACAAGTCTGCACTTTAATTGTAATTTTGCACTATTATATTGTGTTGTTTTTGCTTTTTGATTTCGTATGTGAAAGTCAGCAGCTGTGCCTGCACTAAGGGGACAATAGAGTTTATCTTATCATCTTATCTTATCTTGATCATGCCCATATCCTGTCTGTGCCATGGATACCATCATGTTGGCTCCCTGACACCTTACCCCCGGATGTCAGGACAGTATTGGTGGTTCTGCTGGGTTTTGTGAGTCCCGTTGGTGAAGACCATTTGAGGACAGTGTTTGTGTATTTATTTTAAGTCCACTTATCTGAGCGGCTGTACATTTTTTAGTTTGAAAATGTTCATTTTGTCTTCTTATTAAGGTTATTTCTTACTAATTTCTTCTGAACAGATGAAGTATGAGTAGGAGATGTTAAGATAAGAAGAGACATCTACTACGTATACTTTCTCTGTTCAGAAGAAATTAGTAAGTACACTTTTTATCTTTGAGTGAGAATTTTGGTATTCTAAAATTATTTTTACAGCATCCAAACCTGTTTCAATAATCGGCAGCCATGAAACCTTATTTTTCACCATATGTCCTCATAAAGGTTAAAGTTGAATTTTTTCCACAAAACTAAACATGTACAGTATGGTAAAAATCTATGTAGTCAGAGTTGTGTGTGTGTCATTTGGCTCTAACAGGTACTGTACATGTGTTTTTTTCCAGATCATGGCTACACAGACATGTCAGATGACAAAGAGTTCATCCTAGTGGCTGTGTTCACTGCAGTGCTGCTGGTTTTCAGTGTGGTCGGCTCAGTGTATGTCTTCAGAGGACATTGGGTAAGATGTAACACTGGTCGCAAGCCCACAGACGTAACTAAGCAGCATGTTGAAATGTCACTCTGTTCCCCTTTAGCTCTTAGACTGAAACTGCATTTACATGGCATATTTATGCAATCTGAATAAAGTCATTTTGATCAGACTCTAGTTTACTGTAGGTATTTACAGTACAATGACACCAATTTTTTGGTAACCATAGTTATGCTCCTCTTGCAGCCTATCTCTGGTAACTGTGTTTTTGACTCTACTATCCTGATGTTTCTACTCTAAACACTCCACTAACCCCCTCCCCCAAAAAAAGGTTGGCACGAACTCAGTTTGCTACCGTTTGTGAATTTCCCCTTTTTGTGGGATCAATAAAGTATCTGTCAATCAATCAATCTGTTAAGGTGGGCATTTACATAATTAAAGCATTCAATCAGAAAAATGTCAGCTATAACCAAAATAATCTGGAAATGCAGGACCTAGTTTTTGTATCTCTTCTCTATGTTGTTAGATGTTGTTTGCTTTTGTAATTACTCTTGATTATTACTCTTTGGGGTATCTATTTGCCATCCCTGTACTGGTATAAGACTGCAAATTTCTCTGCTGTGACAAATAAAGGATTATCTTATCTTATTCTTACAAAAGCAAAGTAACTCCTCATCTGTTCCAAATTGAGTTAAGGCAGTTTTTAGGAAAATCAACAAAATAGCACAATTAACAGAAATGACCGGAATAAGCATCAAAATTAACAAAAACTAAAAAATAATAATGAAAATCCACAAGAATTAATAAAATAGCAACAGAGAACAATAATTGAGAAAATTGATCAAAACCTTTGAATCATTTTTCATAATTTCACTGTTTGCACATGCATAAAAGAAAAGATGAACACACAACACGTTCTGTAAAAAAATTAAACTTTTTTTTCTTTTTTGTGAGGTTTTTTAGCTGTGATAGTCTTAAATAGTCTCCAGTAAGCCTCGGTAATAATGGAGGGACGATAATCTGTCCCTCCAAAAAAGCACATTATGTGACCTGTTTCCACCTTCAGAGCTAAATAAAGGCCCTTAAGGTTTAAACCTCATTTAAACCCTCATTTTAAATGAACATTAATTCACATCCGATTGAGTCAAATAAGACATTCTCACTCTGATTGGACTATTTTTCTGATTATTACTGTAATTACTGAAATCTTGGGCCCGTATTTACTCAGACAGTGATGAAAGTTTGATTTACTGATCACTCAGCTATTAACCTAATGGCAATAAATCTACATTTCTGCATAGTGAGCCAAAGATGACATTTAAGAATGTCACCTTGGACTTTGGTGACATTTTTCAACATTTTCTGACATTTTATACACCATAACAACTAATCAATTAAGCGTCAAAGATCACTCACTGCCTGTGGCTAAAAATATCTATTGTTCTGAAATTTCTGGACCACTAATCCTGTCAATATATTTTAAACAGTCAGACGTGGTGGAGATTTTCATCCTTGTAATACATGTTGTATTAGAAATGTCTTATCAGGGCATTCAAAGGGCTCTGTAGTGAACTGGTAGGAAAAGGCAGACACAGCATCTTCATGTCATTCATTTCAAACAGACTGGACCCATGGGTTAGACCTACAGTCCTAAAGTCCTAAAGCAATCTATGTCCAATCTTAGGGACAAGACAACTTTGTTTCACTTCATCACGCACACTGTTACCTCATCCTGTTTGCAGTTTAAGTGTTTTCATAGTTCAGGTTCAGAGCAGTGATTCTCAACTGGTCTTGCCTTGCGACTCATCTTTTCCACTGGTCCAATGATGCTTAAGTCATGACTGGTTTCACGGGATCATTAAAACAATATCTGCCTGTTTCAGCAGATGATTAAGAAATAATTTAATACAAACTGCCGGCTTTTAGTCATATCACAGACATTTCTTCACGACCTGCACAGAAAAATCCTGTAGCCCACTTTTGGGTCCCTTAAGAACCACTGATCTAGAGGTCAACCCAAAAAAAAAGATAATTCAAGAATCATGTGCAGATTGAGTCATAGCATCATATGCTTAGTTTTTGTGTAGCATCTAGTGTATGGTACAAGATTATTTATCCCTTGACTTTATTTTTTTAGAAATGTGACCGTGCTGATAAAAACGGGATGCAGAACAAAGAGGACAAAAACCAATCAGAGGTTGAAGAAGAGGAGACAAATGAAGTGACATCCCCATCTACGTCTTTCTATGCTGTGAGAACATCTTTATTCATCAGCTATACATTTTAGTTGAATTAAAATTACCTCATTGTTTTTATTCTATATCTATGACTGGATTCATGCTTTCAAATGTGCTTTAAACTGATGGAATACAGAGTCTAGAGGCTCGGCCCAGGTCCATTTATGACGTCCTGGATCCCTCAGCTGCCAACGTACAATCAGACCAACGGACGGATAAGGCTGAGAATACAGAAGCTACAAAACCAGTAAGTGTGCTTTTTGTCACTTCTTATGCAACTATTAAACACTAATTGTTGATGTGTCTTTATCTGTCTTCACAGATGGAACAAATCACACAAAACCAAGACGAGGGTGTATATGAGAACTTTTGAATAAACCTTCTAATAATAAACTAATGCTACAGATTCTAGAAGTTGTTGTCTTTGTGTTGCAGTTTGTTGCCACATGTTACCATTAATCAGCTCAATTACTTAAATAGCAAAAGCGCATCTACCACAATGAAAACTGGTCACTAGTCAATAGTTTAAGTTAAAACAGTTTATCTCGATCTGTACTATTGATAGGATTCATTGATAAGTACTGATTCTAATTTTGTAACTGTTTTATCCTACTTTACCATATATAGTGGATGCTGGTATGTTCTTTTGTTCCTTTATTGTAATTTATTTTATGTGCATTAACTGTATTCATTCTTATACTATATTTTTTCATTAAACGCTTCACAAAACATTTTTAAAAGCTATACAAGGACATTTTTGAGCGACAGTGTCATATTCAATATATTATTTCTCTATAAAATGTGAAATCAAGGCACAAAACAAAAAAACTGTAAAAAAGATGAGATTTGCACAAGCATTATGAATGAGTGCATTAAACCTTTGTCTGTTACCATAAAAAATGAAAAAGTCCCCATTTGTGAATGTCTTTGTAAAAGTAAAATAAAGTTTGTACAAGTTATGAATTAAAAGTGAGAAGTCGTTCAATAATGGTGAAAGGAAGACTACTCACAAATACAAATAACATGAAGGATGTAATACTATATTCTGGATTGATAACCTCTAAAAACGGAATGTGCAAAAATAATTCATAGAACGGACTGTGAAGTACATGTGTGGGCTCCCTGGCATTTTGGATGTTTTATTCATGTTTTACAATTGGACTCCTCACGTCCTTGTCAGTTATGCTCCGCCCTTTTTCTAACTTTGACCAATAAAATCTTGAGATTAGCAGCCTATCAGCCAATCGCAGCGCTCTCATTAGCCCTACTTCCGTGTTTCATTTGGTTTGTTTCTCTCCGTCGATTATGGCCGCAGAAGGTGATTTTCTGGCAAGATACCGTGCGGTATCGAATAAACTGAAAAAGTAAGACATCCTGTCATCATTGATGAGTACATTGGAGGACAGGTCACAAGGACTAGCTTTGCCTTAGTCGGCGTTAAAAGAAGTTACACAGCTGGTGCTGTCAAGCTAAGCTAACAGTTAGCCACTCTTTTGCCTCTGTCAGCGTCACGTTTTTCTGTTTGCACATGTGCATCTTGTATAATCTCCAATATAAACATCGCATTTAATATTGCTGTATTTTAATCAGAGCCTGTAAGGTCAACTGAGTTGGGACAATGTCGCACCTTTGGATATTGTTAGTTTTGCTTGGTACACTAGCGCCCTATGCTAACCTCACAGCTGTCTGATCTGTACACGCTGAAAATCTCTGACACTTTGTGTCGGTAAATCAGTTTTCATAAATTGTTCAACTGTAGACATTTGATCGACTTGTATTTATTCACTGCAGACGTTTTCTCCGGAAACCCAATGTAGCCGAAGCAAGTGAGCAGTTTGGTGAGTGTCTGCATCATTGTCTCCTTCATTTATCGTTTACAATACAGTACATGTTTCTGCCAAATTATGTCAGATGCCACGTTAGGTCATTGGCATAGATGTTAATAATGACAAGTAAAATGCAAATTTGTTTAAAAAGCTTATAAAATAAAGGAATACGTTACTTATAAATCAGCTTATAAGACTGGCTTCTTTGACGTCTTGATTAAAGTTCAATCAGTCAAGTCAAGGTCACAGTCTGTGATGATATGTGTTTTAAGTTTGTGACATGCTGTCATATTGTGCAGTGGGGTGTTATGTCATCATGTCATACACCTTTTCTAATCTAATTTCACAAATTTTGAGGTTAACAAATATCTTCAATATCATGAATCCCTATTTAACAAATTTAAAGATCTTACTAAATCACTGACAGTCTTTATTTACTCATCTTCTCTGTATGTCAGACAATGAAAATATTATTATGAACTGATTTGATTGATTTGATTTGTATTGTGCAGTGTGAACATAATTAGAAGAAAATTACATGCATTATTTGAAGAGAAGTGGTTAAAAAATATTATGCTAAAACCCAAATTACGCACTTATATTCAAATTAAGCATAGGTGAGTCTTATGTTACTGTAACCCTTAACAAGGAATCAAAGATCTTTAACCGCACAATTGAGAGTTGGAATCCTTCCTCTGGCCCTGGAGATTGGTAGATTTAACAACGTACAGGAGGAAGATGGACTGTGCAAATTGTGTGAACTGGGTGAAATTGAAAGTGAATTGCATTTCCTTTTGCACTGTCCATTCTATGATGAGTTTAGAATGTTTATATGTAATGAAATAACTGCTTGTAATGCAGAAATATTTTGGTATTCGGACGATGAGAAGTTAGAATGGCTGTTTAAGTTTAATGTGTGTAAGTTAGCTGATTTTGTGTCTAAAGCCTGGAGAAAAAGGCAGGAGGGTTTGTTTAGGATTGGGTTGTGTATGCAGTCTGTGTTGGTACTTTGATTTTTATTTTTATGTTTGCATTTAATGGTGTCTTGTAAGCCCATAGGGCTGGGCATTTTGTGCATGACACAACAATAACAGAAATCAATTATGTATTCTGTTTCAGCAGTTCAGGTTTTTTCACTTTGAGTTTTATTTTCCACATTTTTTAGTAATTTTTTTTTAAATTTAATAATTTGCTTTATAAAACAAATTATGATTGGTATTAAGTGTTTTTACTCATGTACACCAGCCCGCTGAGTTTTGTGTATATATGTTTTGTTTTTATTAGCTCCTTTAAATACCTACCCTCAAAGAACATGACACAACATCTAAGCAATATACCATGTTTACCTCAACGCCCTCCGACGGCCTCCTCTGATCATAATTGGCCACATGCTGCTGTTGCCATGGTTATTGCAATTTGGGAACCCCTGTACAGTATTCTGCTTCAGCACGTATAATTTCACAAGTTTCCCACCATGTTGTTTTGTATAAGTAATAAGTAAATGTGTTTTTAACCTCTGCAACGTTTGCTATTTATTCTTTCATTTTTCAGGTCAGTTGGCCAAAGAGCTGAAACAGCAGGACTGCCTGCAGTATGCAGCCTTCTGTAACCTAGCCATGGCTCGGTGAGAGGACTTCATTTGTTTCTTTGAAAACACGATGAGAGAAGTGATCAATTATGTTTACTCTATGCGATATAACTTGTGAACAAATTGTAAAAACAGTAGCCTAATTTTGTTTTCCTATTTTTGAGTGAAGCTAATGGGCATAAAATGTGTTTTCCATGTTCAGAAATCTTGATGTTGCTTTGCACAACAATTCAGTCTGAATGTTATCTCATGTCTTGAAGATTTTTACAAATATGTTTAACATTCTAACAGAATAGGTCAAGAATGTTGCTCTATTGTTTCACTTAAAATAAAGATAAGTGGTTCTAATAAGTCTCTTGTGAGGGCTAAGTCTGTTCCATTCTCACAAGGTAAAGCACCTCAGGGTGACAGGTGTTTGCATCTGTCTGTAATTGAAGCCTGTGTCTTTCATAGACGTGAACAGTAAACATACTGTATCTTGTCAATCGTGCATCTGTTATGTTCTACATCATGAATGTGTTGACTGCAGGTGTGAGCAGACTCTGTTTAATGCTCCTGGAGAAGCTCTGGCATTAACGGACGCTGCCCGCCTTTTCCTCTCCTCGGAGAAGGAGAACAGGGCTCTGCAGGCCCCAGGTTTCGATGAGCACCTCCAGGCTGCACTCAACTGCTACAGCTTTGCCATCAAGGTACACATTGACTGGACGATATGGATCCATTCTATTCAGAGTTCAGAAAACATGAGCAAATCCACATTGGAATGAAAAGAAATGTGTTGCACAATTTAAAAATGTATCTCTCTTTGTAAATTGTATGAACAGGAAAATAAGTCTAATCTATGAGGATGCGTGTGTACTCAAACTGGACTGAATAAATAAAATGAAACTTTTGTCTAGTCTGTATTTCACAACAAAACATTACATTCTCAAGGGAATAAGGTTCTTTGGTCATCCAGTCTCAAAAAAGCAACTGATTAAAAAAGAAAACCTCTACTTTCAAGTTTCAATGCAAGAGAATTTGAGGAAAAAGTAGACTCGAGTTCAAGAAAGTTTTGCATTTGATCTTAAAAGTTTAACAGTTTTTGTTGTAAACTTAAAGCAAGATTTCCAAACATTTCTGTTTTTAAGACATCAGTTTCATGAAATGTCCAATAGAGACACATTTGTGATATTTGTGTGCTGTAGGCAGTTTTAAATTTCTGCAGTGATTGAAGATCTGCAGGATCTACAGATGTGTGCATTCCTGTGTAGTGACTGCATTCCTGTGAGGCTGTGAAATAATGCTGCTGTACAAATGTCTCACAGGTGTACATTGAGATGAACCAGCCGGTGATGGCAGCCAGTCTCTGTCTAGAACTTGGCAATGCACTCAAGGTAAAACAACTGATCCTATAAAATAGATCATCTTTTTTCTGTATTTAATGGTTACATATTTCATTTGTCATGTTAATGTCTGCTCATCCTCTGGCTTTATTAGGAGATGAACCGGCCGGGAGAGGCGATCGTTCATTACCAGAGGGCCGCAGAGCTGCAGACACAGACGCCAATCGAAGCTTTGCTTTCGATGGGAGAAATGGCCACGTGTAAAATTCTCACCCGTCAGTTCAATCTGTTCTTCATAGCTGATTGATTGTTTTTACATTTGGATGTGAATAAACAGCTGATTTGACTTGGATCTGTGTATTTTGATGTGTTTCCTGATTTGTTTTTATGCAGGTGACTATGACGGGGCCTTGTCAGTATTTACAGAGACGCAGCTTATGTGTCAGGAGAGAGGACTGCAGCTACCGGGCACCAGCACCCCTGTTGGTGAGGCTTCACAGTCGTTACTTACCTGCTTTTCCATTCTTTGAATCCCTGCACAGTGTGTGAGGTGAATACTTTTTGGAGTATGAGACATTTGTAAGGCCGAAAAATCCTTGGTATTAAAACAGACTGAAGACAAACCCAGAAGACGCACAGTCCTGTGTCTGACTTTCAGTTTCATAAAAATAGAGTCTTAAGACTCGTATCTAATGTCAGACCTCAGAGACATGTTTAAATGTAACCGTTTAGTTCCTGGCTACCTTAACCTAGACTAATCTGCTTTGCATAAGACTTTTCTCAAGGTAATTGTGCCACCATTGTGAGATTAGTTCTCTCCAGTCGAAAAGTTTTACTTTCATCAGGAATGGTTTCGCTTCAGGATAGTGATACAAAAAAAGCTGCTCAGGTTCGTTGCCTGTAGCTAAACAACTGACAGACTTTACACAAACATTACATTTCATGTATTTGCTGTGCTTTCTAACAATGTTTTCTCCCTTCTGTGATATCTTCATTTTCTAAGGTGCCTTTCTGGACATTGTGGCCAAATGTGAGATCTCCAGAGTCTTACTACTTATGTTGCTTGAAGTAAGTCCTAAGGCTGAGCTAATATGACTTCAAGGTATTATTTGAAGAGAAAACATGAATGTAATGGAACTCAGATTTGTCAGAAGTTTTACAGTAAATGAAATGCCTCTACAGCAGTCGAGGAATAAGTATGCATTACTTTGTTGGACAGTAAAAACCAGTGTGGATTTTTTTCAGTTGTTCAGTAGTCACATTTAATGGTGTAACCTTGATGGTTTCCTGTGCAGCCTCCACCTCAGAAGCTTTTACCAGAACATGCTCAAACTTTGGAGAGATACGCCTGGGAGTCCTTTGACCCTCACAGCCAAGGTACATACACTCCAACAGTCAATTCAAACCAAGAACCACTACTCAAATGCAGTAAATAAGAAATCCATTAGATAAATAATGAATTAAATAAATTGACACCTTTTTTGATGTGGTTTAAATATGTTTGTTTTTTTTTTTTGTCAGTGACCTTCCTGCCTGAGAATGTTTTCCTGCTCCTCCAGTCTGTGGTGGTGAGTAGTTATTCTCATTCTTGTACCTTTTACAGGATTTCCTGATCCTCCCACCTCTACAGGAAAAATGACAGTCTTCATGGCCTTCATGTCACATTGATAAAAGCTGGAGTTTTTCTCCTCTGTCATGGGAATTAACATACTTTTTGTGAATATGTGGCATGTCTCAGTCTTGTTGATTTATCCTATTCTTAATAATTAAAACTATGTAGCTGTGTGTTTTACATGAACAATCTGTGCTACCAGAGGAGTTGTAAAGATCTACAGACGTAGAGATGCTTTCAAGGTCATGTGAATGCTCAGTCGTTTTTTATTAGCACAGTGTGTATCAACAAATCTCTTTTACAGATGGCTTGTCAGGAGAAAGACACGGAGTCCCTCAAATCTCTGCAGACTGAACTCTGGTGAGCATTCAGCAATGTTAATTTACATCATATGACAAGACTCGAGCTGAATTTTTATTGCTCATCAATCTTAATTCTGCATGTTAATCACGTGTTTGCCGTGTCCTCCTGCAGGCCCTTTCTGACTGCCGAGCAGAACCATCTCCTCCACCTGGTGGTGCAGGAGCGCATCACGCCGTCTGGACAAGGCATTTAGTCTACTTGAGTTTTTACTCACTTCCTCTGGGAATGATACTTTATATAATGGAACATTCCTGTTTCTGGCTGGGTCTGTTGTAAGGCCTGAAGAGTGTTGTGGCACTCGCATAGGAAAACAGAAAACTTTGCTCTTAAAACTCACAGGTTTAGAAATGCATAAAACCCCTAATGTTTGTAATTGATGGATTTTACCACATTTAAGTAGTTTTAATGTTCCCTTGATCTCTTTAAGTGAAGCCTACAAAACTGGACAAATTCATAGATATTTATTATGCATTGTAACTGTGAAACTGTGTTCTGTAGTATTTATTTACAGCAGTTGAATAGACAAGTAACCTGTTGTGTTACAGTTTGTTTTATTAATAAATGATATGGCTTTAACTCCAATTGGAATTACAAACAAAACCATCTGTTGCATAGTTCTGAAACTTGGTGAAATGAAACACCATTGTCCTCCATCCCTGGTTCTTTGTGTTCACTTGTACAAATGCATGTACTTTTGTAGGATAGCAGCCAACTCCAGAAAAAAAAAGACACATGGTTTAAAAAAAACACTCAATACAAAAATATAATGGTTACAATGTACATAGATTAAAAATGGATACGCTATACTTCAGTTGTAAAATAGTGATACATGATTAAAACTACTTTTACTGTAAATTAAGGCTTGTCTTCCTGATTGTTCAAGTACTGCAACGTGTGTATTTTACTTATCTATAACAGTTTCAGTCAGTGACTTTCGAGCCTGAAGGAGCAGCTGCCAGACTCAGTACAAGTACTGTATCTCGTGGGATATTTTCAAATACTGCATCGTGTTCAGAGGGCTTTACCCCCACCAGTCTGCATGTTCACCCTTTCAAAGCCAATGGAATCAATTGGTCTGCTATACTTTTATAAAACTAAGCTTGTTTATTCCTCATTTAAATCCTCATGAATAAAATATTACCCTGCCCTCTTCTGTTTTGAACCAAACAAAAATCTAAACACTTGTCAAGTGTAGCTCTTCATATGAGTGTTACTTTCTGTCTCGTCTCACCAGTAAGTACTACATTTGTGTCATCTAGCTGCAGATATTAGTCAGACTTAAAGGCCTTTTACATATTTAAAAAAAAAAAACCCATTCTTGAATTTTCCCAAACTCCACGTAATCTGATCCCAGCTCTGTCCTCGTTCCTGTCGTCCTCTTACTCGCTCTTCTTCCGCAACACAAAGTAAGTGATCGCTAAAAGGAAGGTGAAGACAAAAGAGATCCAGGCCAGGACGTAGGAGTGTCCGTACCCTCCCACTTTGTCAGTGGTGTGGAGCTCGGCGGTGTAGATTGAGGCGGCTATCATTATGCACAGGCCTGGAGGAGACGAGAAGAATACTGTCACACAACACCCACACGGGTCCATTACCATGTCATTTTCAGCTACATATATGATGAAGCTCATGAGAAGGTTTCGTCATACTGGCAGATTTTTTTTTCAATTATCACAATACTTTTAAAATGGTTTTATGTTACAGCAGCAGTGCAAGGTAGAATTAAACTTTATAGTTCACATTGGGTTTGTCTATTGTCATAATAAAGAAATTTATCATGATACACATTTTTCTGTTCGCTTATGGTTTATCTGTTTTAAAAATGATCAAAGCACTAGATAATGCATCTATTTCTTTGTTTTTACAATTATTTTGTTGGTTTTGCTGCATTATTTTCACATTTTGAATAATTTTATACCTTGTTCGTGTCACCCTTTGTCTTTTATGTTTTCATCTGTGGTTTGTAAAATGTGTTATTTAGCTATTTTAAAAATGACACATAACTGCCTTGGTTTCTTCAACTTTGTCTCAGGGACAAAAATCAGGCTTGTAAATAATGATTTTTGACATCTATCATGGCAATTATCAGTATTGACCAATATAAATTTGCTTACACTGTAGAATAGGGACCCAGTCAGTCCTAATTAAGTCTTGCTAACCTTAAAGATAATCTCAAATGTGAATGTGTTTAAGGCATATGTTGGTATTGTGTTTATGTAAGTGGGTATGTGTATTTTCCTCATGTGAGTAAGGGTGCGCATTTATTATCCTACCTTATTAGTATTTTTATGTGGTCTGTTTTATATTGAGTTTTGTTTTATACCTTCAACCTCGAATTTCATTTAATTTCGTCGAATTTCATTTAAATACAGTGATAATAAATCCACCTACCTCTAACCCTAATAAGAGAGCCACTACATAACAACTACATATGCTCATAAGCAACTGATTGAAGTCTAGGAACCTTAACTCTGAGCAATAACCCTAATCCCCATATGCTGCAAAAGATGCATATGATAATAAGCAACTAATTAATCCATAATACATGTTCCCTTATAAGTGTGACCATATATTCTAACCTTGAGAATAATTTTTGGCCATATTGCCCAGCTCTATTAAATGCTGAGAAACAAACTTCCTTAAAACATGAGGTTAAAGTAGGATTTTGAATATAGTACCTATTAACATCATGAGTTGGTGACAGAAGGTTTTAAATGACAACCAAGAACTACTACTGTATCTAAAGTCATAATCTGAGGAGGATAAGGGTGGTTGTGTTGGAACAGTCGTCTGCAGCGTGTTTGACATGTAAACAAAACTGATCTAAAGTTTCAGACCAGTTTTGTCCAGTAATAACATGTTTATTTTCACAGCAGCAGATCAGACATTCAAGACTAGATTACTTACAGGAGATTAGCTGTAAAACTCCAGTGAACATGAACCTCTGGCCTTTGGGCAGGGTGAAGAGCTGAGCCACAAACACAAACAGGGCCAGGATGGAGAAGATGCAGGCCAGCACTGAGGTGGCCTGGATCGCCTGCAGATAGTCTGCATCAGCAAAAAAAGAAACACAGGCAGTAAAGGTCAACATGGACAGGCATCTTCACCTTTACAGCTCCACATGTGCATTGTCACACCTTATGATGTGGTTCCATTTTTATCAGTGTGCAGTCTAATGATACACATAAGGTGACAAAAGTAACTGTTATCAGCAGTGACATCATCTTACCCTCAGGATAGTTTTTTAGATTGGTGTAATGCCAGATGGAGTTTGACATCTCCCACCTGCCCCATAGATCAGTTGAAAGATTATCTGTGACCCACCAGGCCTGAAGACACAGAGAAAGAGAAAAGAAATATATAACAGCACTGATTTAAGGTACATAAAGACTCTGAATCATATATGAAGTCTGATAGGGCATGGATCGTCACAATTTTGCTTTAAAAACCACACAACATGATTAAATGTACTTTTAAAAATAGACTGGGTACCATAGGCCTGTTTGGAAAATTCCTAGGAAGTGAGTAAATAAAAAAGATGGTTCTTAAATTGCCTTTAAATTGTTACATTTATTGTCTTGATTTTTACTTCGCTTATTTCGCATGCCCTTATTTCTACACTTCAGTTTAATATTCTGCACTGACCTTTATTGTATATGTATATTTTTACATGTGTTTACCTTTCTGCACCATGAGCCTTAGAGCAATGCAATTTTGATCCTCTGTATGTGTTGAACATATGGCAGAATTGTCAATAAACAAACTTTGACTTTGATTTGACTTAACTCATTTGTCAGTGCCCAACAGTGGGTGGTGGACTTGTTATGAGTGGCTGTAAAGTAAAGGTTGTTGCTGATTCTTTTCTTGGTTATTTTGTTTATACTCTGTTTCATTCACTTTTTGTGCAATTTAAAATTATCTTGTTAATTTTTATCCATTTCCGTTATGGTTCATTGGTTAATTACTAGATAATACATTTGCTTGGTACTTATTTTTTTTTACCTTTATTTTACCAGGCACAACATTAAGAGCAGTTTTTTATTTATGTCAGCCTGGCAAGAGCCAAAATTCCAGGGGTGGTCCACTGAAGTACATGTACTCCTTTACATGTACTTCAGTAGTTCTCATTATATACTTCTAAGCGTAGCTGTTTTGCAGAATACTCTTTATTCTTATTCAGTTACATTTGTGATGAAAAACTGTACTTCTACTCAGGTACATTTCGCTCCAACTCCATGAGTAGGAGTACAAAAAACTGAAAGTTAAAAAAAAAAATCAATAACATAAGAACCGACTGTTGAGACTGAGCAAAGTGATCAAGCAAATAATCAAAAGGAGTAAACTGTGCTACAAAATGAGCAGAAATGTACAAAACTAATCACAAAAAGCAACAAAATGAACAAAAAATGAATGAAATGAACTAAATTAGCAAACAATCAAAAATAATCAAGAAAATTAACAAAACTGAACAAAACTGTGAATTAACAAAATAAAAAACCATATGAGCAGAAGTTAGCTAATGACCAAAAATCTTAACAAAACATGAACAAAAGCCACAATGAGCAGGGAAACATACAAAAATTCATTCGTTTAAAAAAAAAGTTTAAGCAACAAAATCACCAAAATGAACAAAAATAACCAAAATACCTTTTTGAAGGCATGGTATTAGGTTGTAATAAAGTCCTCGCTACTAGAGTAGTTTTTTATGACACTTTTTTGCAGTTATGAGTACTTCTACTTGAGTCATTAAGTCATAAAGTAACAGTGCTTACTCAGGGGGTAAGTGAAGAGGGAGAAAAAACAAATAACCAAACTAGACAATGACAAACATGTAAAATGAAGTCATTAGAACCTTCAAACAGTGTCAGACTGAGGTAACCTGGGAACTTACAGGTCAAGAGTGGACATCAGTTAAGAGTCTGCAAATTAAAATGTTCCAGTGACGCATTCAATGACAAGGGAGAGAAATTCTCTTATGGCCCCAGGCAATACAACATCCAAATAAACAACAAAAATGAGGCGGACCATTACAGTGACTTACATTATCAATGGTGGCCACCAGCAGCAGGATGATGGTGGTAATGTGCACAACAACGATTCCAGCCAGCATCAACATCGTGGCCTTCCAAACCTGATAAGAGGTTATTATGGGAGATATTTTACGCACAGGAGAAGGCATCAGTTGAAAAGCACACACACAGCTGTCCCAAATAAATACTGTCTGAAACAAAAAGGAGAAAAATAAGGGGAGGGGAAAGGGGGGCTGCCTGCAAGTCCAAGCTCGCCCACAAACCCTGGAGACAGACAATTTTTTGGAACAACTGCACAGACCATCGCCTGTCAAACACCATTCCCTTTCCTTCAGGGACTTTAAATCGCATTAAAGACTTTTAAACGTTTTCTAGACAGTGTTTTCCAGGGCTCTGGGGATCGGAACCCACCTGAAAGCGCCCACAAAACGCATCCGGTTGCTTAACGAGTCCTCCGTCATGACTTTGGAGTGTTTCCGTCGACAAGAAAGGCGCATTTGTTTGGTGGGTGTTAGGGCATTCCGCTCAATCACACACAGGCCCCGCGTACAGGCAATAACTTTGAAAAGAGCGCGAGAACACGGCGACATATGAGAATAATAAACACACCTCTGACTTACTCAGTGAATATAAACAACTCAACTGCTCTTAGACGCGTCAATCCGACGGAAATACGCACATTTTTTGGGCCTCGGGCGACTTTTTTGGGCTGTTTTGCGCACAAAGTCATATCTGTTCACTTCTCAAAGCCCCCAAACCTTTTCCCCTGAGTTGTACACACCAAAAACACTTAAATGACGCATAAAACTAAGTCACAAAGTGCGTCCCGAAAGGCAGAAGTACACCAAAAAGTGGATAAACATTACCTGAAAGCGCTTTAACGCACGGACCGGGAGTTACTTGGGAATGTGGAACACGGTAGACCCACCCAGCTTTGAATTCTCAGCACACACATCACCCTGTTTTCCCTCTCCATTCCCTCTTTTTCCCTTGACCAGGCCCCACCCATAAAGTTTCAAATTTTTTTTCCCCTCAATGAAATGCCCAAACTAAACGGCTCCAGGTTCCGCCTTCACGTCCGAACCGTGCGTAAAGACAATTCGCGCATTCAAACGCATATATATACACGTGTTTATCTCACACTCGTTACCAGTACAGATATTTTTTTGTTTGTTTTTTGTCCCTTTTTATTTTTGAGCTACCACCCTTCAGCCTGTCCACAGCAGCTGTCTTTTAGCTCATCAGAAGTTTATTATGTATTGAAAATATACAACTTTTACCATTTACTGTATGGCTGATATTTTATGACGTGTCCAGTGCGTATCTGAAGAACAGAGGGGGGTAGTGCTCAAGTATATGGACAAAAGTATTTGGACACCTCACTGTCGCACATGAAGGAACTTGGACATCTCTATAATTCCACAGAAATCCTCATCATATGCAGCTGTTCCAAATATTATGTCATTAGCACTAAGTTCTGTTTTTTCAATGTTTGCCCACTTTCTTGATTGTTTTATTAATATTTGATCATTTTTGTTATTTTTATTTAACATATTGTTAATTTTTTTCATTATTTTGCTTGCTGACTGATTTTTCTTTCTCACTTTAGTGTTTATGAACAGCCCAGGTTTGAAAAGGATGCACACATTTTTCTAGGTTCACCAGTCAGGTGTCCAAACACTTTTGTCCATACAGTGGATATGTTCTGGTACATGTACTCCAGTAGGTACAGTACATCAGAAAGTAGTTGTATACATTTGTAATGAAAAAAACTGTACTTCTGCTCAGTTATATTTGGTTACACACCTCCATGAGTAGAGGTTATTTTGCACTGACTGTTATTATGTAGATTTTGAGCAAAAATGAGCCAAATATTCAAGTAGGTTAAGTTAACAAAAATAAATCACGTGCAAAAAAAACCCCCCAAAAATAAATAACAATAAAACTGAACAAAAAGCAATAAAACAAGCAACAAAAAAAGCAAACATAAACAAAATAAACAACAAAATGAGCAAACATGAACCAAGAGTTAATGAAAAATTCACGTAAGTTAGCAGAAGTGAACAAAATAAGCAAAAACACTGATCAAAGAAAGCAATAAAACAATCAACAAAAATACAAATGTGAACAAAATAAGCAGGTAAGGTAGAAACAATGTAAAAAAATAAGTTGCTGAATACAATAAATACATATCTGTAATCAATGTCTGTAATAAATTCCACAATTCAACCTTATACTCGTGTTTTAAATACAGTGGATCTCAAAAGTCTACACACTCCTGTTCAAATACCAGGTTTTTGTGAGGTAAAAAGGTGACACCAAGATAAATAAATTCACATCTTTTTCCATCTTTAATGTAACCTATAACCTCTACAACACAATTGAAAAACAAGCTGAAATCTTTTCGGGAGGCGAATTAAAAATAAATAACTGATATAATGAGGTTGCATAAGTGTGCACACCCTCTTATCACTGGGGATGTGGCTGTGTTCGGATTTAACCAGTTACATTCAAACTCATGTTAAATTGGAGTCAGCACACACCTGTCACCATTTAAAGTGCCTTTGATTAACCCCAAATAAAGTTCAGCTGTGTTGTAGGCTTTTCCTGACATTTCTGTAGCCACGTCTTCCAGCGTAAGCCATGGTCCGCAGAGAGCTTCCAAAGTATCCAAAGGATCTCATTGTTCAAAAATGTCAGTCAGTTGAAGGGTAGAAAAGAATTTCCAATGAATTAAATATACCATGGAACACAGTGAAGACACTGATCATCAAGTGGATAAAATATGACACAAGAGTGACATTACCAAGAACCGGACATCTGTCCAAAATTGATAAGACAAGAAGAAAACTGGTCAGGGACGCTGCCAAAAGGCTGACAGCAACATTGAAGGAGCTGCAGAAAGACATTTGAAATCTCCCAAACACATGTGGGAAAATATGTTATGGTCCAATGAAACCAAGGTTGAACTTTTTGGCCATAATCCCAAAAGGTATATTTGGCACAAAAACAACACTGCTCATCACCAAAAGAACAAACATACCTACAGTGAAGCATGGTGGTGGC
>JAQQAE010002396.1:0-22430 GCA_029823295.1 Pseudamia nigra
CCTTCCCACTGATTGCAGTTCAGTGAAAACACCTACTTTAGTGAGTGGCTGGAAAGAAAACCTGCAGTGTCTCGGCCCTTTGTGGCAATGATTGGACACCCCTGCTCTAGAGGATTATGTAGGTAGTGAAAATGAAGGAAAAACATAGTCACTTTAAAACTTATGACCAGCTGCAAACATGAGCCAGTGAAATGAAATGAGGTACCTCATGTTATTGACATAAAACAAACAGTAATAGTTGTTAGTCATGTGAATATAAAATGGAGAGAGATTGTGTGGTGATTGGTTTTTAAAAATATACCTAACAATTTTTAAGAACTTTCAACCTTTTCTCTTCAGGGTATGGCCGAATCAGAGAAGAGGATGAGGACAGTGATGATGATGGTTCAGATGATGAAATAGATGAATCATTGGTAAGTGACTGGACAAATCGGGCTTTCCCAAATTAAGTCCATTATTGAATTTATAAGCTTAAGTCATGTGAAGATAACACAATATGGCTATAATTTTGTTACTAACAATAAAACATATTTATCGATTATTCAGGCGGCCCAGTTCCTGAATTCTGGCAGTGTGCGTCACAGATTACAGTTCTACATTGGTGACCACCTACTGCCATACAACATGACTGTATACCAGGCTGTACGGCAGTACAGTCTTCAGGCAGAAGAAGAAAGGGAGTCCACAGATGATGAGGCAAACCCACTTGGGCGAGCTGGCATCTGGACCAAAACGCACACAATATGGTAAAATACCATACACAGAATAGAGGCACAGAGCCTCTATTCTGTGCCTCTAATGTACATAATGTCTCTGTGCCTGATCTTGGTCTGTTAACACAATTTGAAGCATCACATGCATATATAATGGAACAATAAAATTAATGTAATACATAAACATAATGTGTTTTGTTACTTGATAGGTATAAGCCTGTGAGAGAGGATGAGGATGGCAGCAAAGATGCTGTAGGTGGAAAGAGGGGCAGGGCACAGACGGCCCCCACCAAAACCTCGCCTCGCAACGCCAAGAAGCAGGATGAGCTGTGGCATGGTGGGGAACCTTTGGTCTTGTAGTGAATGGTTTGATTGATGTTATGATTAACTTGCTCACAAATTACAAGAGCCTTGCCTGATGTCTGATTTCAGAAGGATGATGCTATATTTGCTTTTTCATAGTGATAGTTCACGACTTATTGATAATAACTTTGTCATATCCAGATGGCGTGTGTCCCAGTGTCATCAATCCCTTAGAGACATACCTCACTTCGGAGCCACCAGAGACCATAACCTTCGATGACCCGTCAATAGAGGTCATCCTGCTGCTGAGGGTCCTGCACTCCATCAGTAGATACTGGTTCTACTTGTATGATGTAAGTTCCTTTACCTAAGATTTACTTGAGAAAGAAAGTTGGGGATGATGCAGCCCTTTTATTTGAACATCTTAAAGGTATTGTAGGTGAACTGAACTGTGTTGGTGTTTTGCAGAATGCTGTATGTAAGGAGATCATCCCCACCAGTGAGTTTATTAACAGTAAGCTGACCGCCAAAGCCAACCGTCAGCTGCAAGACCCACTGGTCATTATGACTGGCAACATTCCCACTTGGCTTATCGAGCTTGGGAAAACTTGGTAAATGTTTCTAATGTTAACTGTTGTGTCAAAAAAGACAATTTAACAATAAAATGACCATTATAGAGAATATGTGCTCAAAAATCCTATTATCTTTACCTCTGCAGCCCATTCTTCTTCCCCTTCGACACCCGGCAGATGTTATTCTATGTAACTGCGTTTGACCGTGACAGAGCCATGCAGCGCTTACTTGACACAAACCCTGAGATCAACCAATCAGATTCTCAGGACAGCAGAGTTGCACCACGTCTTGACAGAAAAAAGGTGCAGTGTTGACAAATTCTAGCATTCTCTTTGCAACTTGCACTAAATTTTTTAAGTTGCATTCCCAATATCCTTCAGCTCTTGGTTCTCTGTTACTTTAGGCAACATCAGTTAAACTTTGTTTATTCCCTTTTGTTATTTCAGAGGACGATAAACCGAGATGAGCTGCTAAAACAGGCTGAGTCTGTGATGCAGGACCTTGGCAGCTCCAGAGCAATGTTGGAGATTCAGTATGAGAATGAGGTACCTGGAATATTTGTTGTCTGAATGATTATGCTTCCTGAGTTGTACTTTGCCATAAAATGGAAAGAAAATGTCCACTGCACAGAATTTTTTACTTACGTGAAGTAATATATATTGTTATACCACTTACAGGTGGTAATATTAACAATCCTGGCTTTAACAATACATTTAAAAATCTTTTTATCCTGTATTATATCATACCATTCTCTATATGCTAATAACGAGTTAAAACTGAATCGATGTCCTTCCTCAGGTCGGCACAGGTCTCGGCCCCACTCTGGAGTTCTATGCTTTGGTATCTCAGGAACTTCAGCGTGCTGACCTCGGCTTATGGAGGGGTGAAGAGGTCACTCTGGCCAATCCTAAAGGTAACATCCACTGTAACTGTCACCTCTGAGGATCTGCTGAAGAAAATAATGTATAGTTCATTTTTACCAAGCTCTGTCTTTGATGTGCCTGAATCCCTATGGGGAACCTCTCACAGTAACATTTCAGAGATATTCTTAGTTCCTCTGAACTGTTTGACAGCACTTTTTACTTTCTTTATTTGTAAAACATTTCAAATTAACTGCAAAAAGTCTGAAATTTGCTTGATACTGAAGTAAAGAATATTATTTCCTAGTGATGACATTATCAGTTAGACTGAAAATGGTC
Organism: Pseudamia nigra; assembly: GCA_029823295.1. Classification (NCBI taxonomy): domain Eukaryota; kingdom Metazoa; phylum Chordata; class Actinopteri; order Kurtiformes; family Apogonidae; genus Pseudamia; species Pseudamia nigra. The sequence continues at coordinate 2,789 of JAQQAE010002396.1, forward strand.
ATATTTCATTGTGTACCATTACTACAGGTTAAATGAATATAAACATGTTATACAGTATCTAGTTGTTTTGATCTAATTCTGAGCTTGTTGTAATCTGTCCTAACAGGAAGTCAAGAGGGAACTAAGTACATGTTCAGCTCCAGAGGACTTTTTGCTGTTCCTTTTGGCAGGACAACCAAACCAGCACATATAGCCAAAATTAAAATGAAGTTCCGGTTCTTAGGAAAGTTAATGGCTAAAGCCATTATGGATTTCAGACTGGTAAACCTTTTTTCTGGTTTCTTCTCACACACATTGTAGTTCAAACTGACCATCTACATATCTAATGCTACATGTGCCTTCAATCACAATTCAGCTATCTTTTTAGTGCATTTTTAATTACATTTTAATAGTTAAAGCAAAGCAAAAATCCCATTGTGATCAGCTTGAAGTTCACCTCTAGTTAACATGGACCATTCCACCACAGCTCACCTAAAATGCAGAACTTACTCCAGTGCAGGGAATTGTGAAAACTTGTAAATTCATGGAACCTTGCATAATCGTAAAGCTGTGCTTGTAACTTATACTTTTAGTTATGTATTATTCTTTGATCATCTGGGCTAAATTGTTATCCCCCACTGAGGCCGACAGGGCAGGAAGGGAGATATGGAAACAGTCACCATACTGTATGTCCGTCCGTAGTTCAGTCCGCCCCGACATTTCTACTTGTGCCTCAGCAACCCCTAGGCCCAGAGTGTCCAAGCTTCACACACGGGTACTCCCACTACGGGGAAGGGAGACTGTGGTGACGTGAGGTCACAGGGTCACCAAGTGCAGAAATTACATTTTGGGGCTTTACAGACCTAGGGTTTGGAGCTGGGACTCTTTAAATGTGCCTACTACACCTTGGGGGACACCCTACCGTGTACCAAGTGACCTGACCTTGAAGATCGGTAGGGTCTGAAAGTTTGGTATCCCACTTACAAACCTTGCTTATGTTCATAAGAGCATCCTTGGGGCCTACAGTGACCAAACTTTACATGAGCACTCCCACTAGGGGGGACGGTTACCATGGTGACCTGCTCCAATTGGCATATTTAATTAGGTCACAGGGTCACTAAGTGCAAAAATTGTCTTTTGAGCTCTGTAGACCTATGCTTTGAATATAGATCTCTAAAATTGTATGTGTTCTACTACGGGCTCACCGGCGGGGATTAGCTGATTAGGACCTTCTTGTTATAATTTGTATATGTTATGATTTACCAATTGCTTTTTTTCAAGAGTTGCGTTTGGATTGATGACCCGTTTAATGTACATTTTGGTTTTGATAAACCCTTGCCTAATTAATCTATGCACCTCTTGTACTTTAACCAGCTGGACCTGCCTCTGGGGTTACCATTTTATAAGTGGATGCTACGACATGAGATGTCAATAAGCTCACATGACTTGGTGAACATTGATCCGGGTGTGGCCAAGTCTATCCAGCACTTGGAGGATATTATCCGCCAGAAGAAGAGGTTGGAACAGGACAGGTCACAGGTAAACATCCTCAGTGTTGGGCTATTGTTCTGAAAGGGTGGTAGTGCTTTGTGTCATTTTCCTCAGTCCCCATTATTTAACACTTGCAAATAGGGCTGGGCTGTTTGCAGATCAGTGACATTAAACAGATCGTTTTGTGCATTTGCAAAATTAAACTCTTCATTAAAACAAAGAGCAAATTCATTCAGTGCGTTTGCAAGCTCTAGGTGAGATTCAAAGCCATCTATTTGGATGAACCTATTTCTCTTATTTTGATTTGTCATAATTTTCATGCCCTCCAACACTGAAATTTCATTTCTATTTTGTTTTTATAGTGAAGCTTGGCCCTCTGGCTTCTTTTTTTGCTTCTGCCTTCTCCTCATCATTGCCGTGTAAAATAGTTTACTGTTTGCTGTACAATGCTCATACAATGCTCCGCTCCTTGTTCAACCAGGGTTTATTATTGGGACCCTGACATGTTTTGTGGGGCAGATTTAGTCTTTGAGGTACAGAAAATATAGGACGAGATCACTTCGTCACGATCAGCAGTCATTAAATACATCCCAATCTGTACATTCAAGTGCTCTTATGAGTTCCGCAGTAGCATTTTCTGTCCACATTTCTACTGTCCCAGTGACCACTTTGCCCTTTTTAAACAGTGGTTTATAGGTAGGAATAAAAATAATGGAGTTATGATCAGTAAGGCCAAGAGGAGGCAGGGCTACTGACTTGTAAGCCCCTTTAACTGAACCATAGGATAGGTCAATTGTTTTGTTCCTTCTCAGAGTTCAAGATACATACTGGTGAAAGTTACTCATTGTTTTTAAAATTGGGGATTAAAATCACCAAGCAAGACGAGGAACATCATGTGAAAGTGACTGTAGCTTTTTTATGACTTTCTGAATAATAGAGACTGCATCTTTTGCATTGGCTCTGGGATGAATGTAGATGACAATGCCAAAAGCCTGCAGAAATTCCCGTGGGAGGTAAAAGGGACAGATGCATACGAACAGCAGCTCAGTTTCTTCAGTGCATACAGTTTCTCTAACAGTGATGTTGTTGCACCACTGTTGGTTGACATAGAGGCAAACACCTTGTTCTTGGGATTTCTCTGTGATGTCAGCATTTCTATCGAGCCTCACCAGAACCCAAAATCTGGTGAGAATAAGATCAGTATCTCTGTAATGGCCGTGATGCATGCCTCCCCTGTAGTTCTCTACATCAGTGACATTAGCTTGGATGTCACTAATCTAAGGCGTGTGGTTTTCCTTCTGTCAACTGTACTGGAAATTTGGTTTGAAGACGTTTTGCTACTTATTCTGGAAGCTTCTTCAGTTCTGACTGGTCTCATGCCGGCATTAAGAATTTGTACTCTGTGACTCAGGACACCACCCTTTCATCCTCGAAGGTGTTAGTTTCACCTAGGTTAGGGTCCATTACAGAGTCATTAGGGTCCCTGACAATGCAGGGGTGTGAGGGAAGGGATTGTTGACAGTTTCACTCTGTGGATGGTGACAGAAGGAGGGGTGTGAGTGACCCTGGACATTGGCTGCATTTATTTTTTTGCTGGGTAGAGTTTTCAGCATCAAGGGGTAAATGGCTGACCGAACGTGTCTTTGCCCCCCCCCTCCCAATTCAGAGAAGGTTTTCAAAAAGATTTACAAAAATGGCTTCCTTCACTCCTCGCTCAAACCACCCATCTTCCCTAGGCTGGATAGGTAGCGAAACGTCTTAAGACCAAATTTCCAGTCTAGTCGACAGAAGGAAAACCACATACCTTGGATACTATGATCTGGATGACTGAGAATCTCCACAGACGAAGTCAATAATCTTGTGCCAATTCTGCAGAGCAGAATTGAAGGGAGTGGTAGGTGGTGGAGTTTCAGACGCTTCAGCCTTTGCCTGACATTGTCCCATATTCCAAGTTTCTGCATTTTCCATCTATGACCTTAGTATTAAAGCCATCACATTGATGGAAGATGTTTGCTGTTAAGCCATGTTCTGTACAGAGTTACAAATGTGACCTAGACTGTAGTCGATCCCTGAGATCCAGTAAAAAAAACTCTGTGAATTTTGGTTTCACCTGACAAACAGGTTGCAGGGATCAAACAAACAGTGAGTCAGTCCATTTAAAAATTGGAAGTTAAAAAGAAGTGCAGCAAAATTCAGTCCCAAGAGTTTCGTCAATACTAAGGACATTTAAAACAATGGACAACAGACACACAGATGATCACTTCTGGTAGTCGCCACCTGCACAGTGCCACTCACTCAGGAAAGTGTGTGTTGTGTTCTCACTGTGCATTACAGACAGTGTGTGTTCCTGAGGTTACATTGTAACCTTTCAAGTTACATTAAAGCAGATTCTTAAAATTGTAATGGCCTGGAGTCTTTCATATGTTTCTTTCCTTCAGACACGAGAGACCCTGCAGCAGGCACTGGAGAGTCTGAACATGAATGGCTGCTCAGTGGAGGATCTTGGTTTGGACTTCACCCTTCCAGGATTCCCAAACATTGAGCTAAAAAAAGGTGGCAAAGATGTCCCAGTCACCATCTACAACCTGGAGGAGTACCTCAGGGTATGCAACATTTCTGTGGTCTATGCTGTTTTGTAGTCACTGCTGCTCCTACTTAATTTAATCCATGTTTGAATGTTATTGACATTCCTTTTCTCTGTTCAGTTGGTGGTGTACTGGACTCTAAATGAAGGAGTGTCCAGACAATTTGAGTCATTTAGGGAAGGGTTTGAGTCAGTCTTCCCCCTCCATCATCTGCAGTATTTCTATCCAGAGGAGGTAAGCAACCGTTCCATTTTTTAATCGGGAGTGTCACTGAGATTTACGATGCAACAAATAAAAATAATTTCTATTCTGAATATAATAATCAAATGCATAATCAATACAGAAGTATTGAAAATAATCTTTCACATTTATTACATTGCTTAATCACATATTTCCTTGTGCGAATATTATGTGTTAATGATCGACCAATATAGGTTTTTCAGGACCAATACCGATTACTAGTTAAGGAGGGCGATAACCGATGTTTGGAGCCGATACTCATTTGCAGTAAAAGTGTAAAAATTGGCATAAAAATGGTAAATACAAACACTTAACTTTGTTTAAATGCCTAAAGCATGTTTATTTAACCAAACAAACAGAAAATAAAAAGCTCCAGAAGTGCATGGATCCTAGACTCACAAGTTATTGTAGTTGTCGTGAGCTGTAGAGTTTTTCATGTGACTTTTACGCAAACACACACTATTCTCCACATTACATACATTCTTCCCATTGATAATGCATAGTCTGTTGAGAGCAGGACTGGCAAGCTAATGTTATGGCGTAAACGAATCAGACTTCACCTTAGTGTGCTTCCCTACAAGAAAACAAGTGAATAAAGTTTTTTACGCGCTCTCTCAATCACACATACATGCTTTTACTATTACGGACTGTTTGACTGTCAATATTATCAGCACCTTCTTTCAAGTAATTCAGACATGTTGGGAGGTACGTTAGTGGCAGCTAATGTTTACTCCGCTCTTGTGTTATTCTGCTGTACGCTGTAACGTTAGTGGTAGTTGTGAGCTATAGAGCACTAGGATGTTTATTAAAATTTAGGGGAGAGTTTTCTGCGTTTACCTTCAACACGTGTTTGCTCTCCGGAGCCACCCCACACGAGAAAACGTTACCTCTCTGCCGTGTGTATGTGTGTGAGGACACGGCTTGTGCATACTGTGGCTTGCTTAACCAATCAGATGGCGCCATGGGTGGAACAATGCTGGAGACAGAAGCTGCAGGAGAGAGAGAAAGAGGGGCGGCTGAGCCGAAATAACCTAGTTTTTAATTGATTTCTTGATATCTGCCCGTCGGATTTTTAAAAAAAAAACACTGATTCAAATATACGTCAAAATTCCAAATATCTGCGCCGGTAATTGATTGACCTCCAATGTGCATGTTGCATACATAATCTTTGTGGCAAATTAAGAATTCATCAAACTTGATACTTTGTGTTTTTAAAATGCTCCATCTCTCGTGTAGCTTGATCAGTTGCTGTGTGGCAGTAAATCAGAGACATGGGACGTCAAGACGCTGATGGAGTGCTGTCGACCAGATCACGGCTACACTCATGACAGGTGATGCAGCTGACCTTTGACCTCTTCTGAGCAGTTTTAGATGTCTACAGTTACAATAATTGAAATATTTGTAATATTTTAAAAAGGAACAATGATCTAAACGTGATACATGTAAACAGCATATTCTCTTTTGATAGCCTACATTAGGATTTATCCAAAATATAGCATTCCCTGGTTGTGATGTTACGCTGATGGTAAATTACTTGTACATTGGAATAAGGCAAAGACACACTTGAAATTTTGAGAACATGGGTCCAGTACATTTTGATTTGTCTTGGTAACATACTAAGGCAAAAACATGACGTCCTCCAACTAAGTAGGTGGAGGTAATAAGCATGTCAGTTAGTTTTTACAGGTGTTTGTGTCATATGGCCTGCGTGTAGTAGCCCAACTAGCCACCAGTTTGTCAGGCTGCGACAAAGAAGCACAGCTAAAATTAAAGATCCCATCTCTGGCCAGGCAAAGAAATGCACCGACTTGTAAACATGAAAGTGTTTGGTATCAACAGGTTTTTGAATTTGTAAAGCATCACACTTCTGACAGTTTCAAAAACATGATTGAAAGAATGATGTAGAAGGCTGCATTCATGTTAGTTTGTCATCAGTGTAAAAATAAAGTCTCTGCTTTAAGGCAAAACCTTTGTGTATTTCATTTGCTTTTCCCTCAGCCGTGCTGTACGGTTCCTGTTTGAGGTGTTGAGCAGCTTTGATGCCGAACAGCAGAGACTGTTTCTTCAGTTCGTCACAGGAAGTCCAAGACTGCCTGTTGGAGGTGAGTCGCCACGTGAAATATAAAATCACATTACAGATGATATTGAGCATGTATGAATGTACATTAATGTTGATGTCTCTTCTTACTGTCAGGATTTCGGAGCCTAAATCCACCTTTGACGATTGTGAGGAAGACATTTGAGTCCACAGAGAACCCAGACGACTTCCTCCCCTCAGTCATGACCTGCGTCAACTACCTGAAGCTGCCTGACTACTCCAGCATAGAGATCATGCGAGAGAAACTGTTGATTGCGGCTCGAGAGGGCCAGCAGTCTTTCCACCTTTCCTGATCTCTCCACATCTCACATTCAAATGCCTTCTACAGCGACTGATAAAATCATAACTTCCTTCTTAGTTTTTTTTTGTAATCACATACATTAAGGCTATATGTACAGCCTTGTTAGAGAAAGCAGCTTGCAGAAAAATTAAGACTTTAAATATATATTTGCTGCCCCTGTCTCTCAAGAAAATATAAAAAGAAAAAAAAAATGGAAAGGTGTTCCATGACTCACAGAAGTTAAAATATAAAAAAAGAGAGAGTAAACCCTATATCAGTAGTTGAGTAATGTTAAAAAAGATGAGAACATCTGGGTGACATTTTAAATTGCATTGCTATGTGATATTTAAAAAGGGATGTCTCTTCCCCAGAGCAGTGGACAATGGCACTGGATGTTGGGGAGGAAGGGGGCGGGGGGTCCATTGAGCAAGCTAGGTTTACTTTAGCTCCAAAGATCATTTGTACAGACAAATTTGCAGACTTTGCTCATTCTACACATTTGATAGAATAGCTCTTTGTTCTCATGTCTTTTCCCCTCAGTTTGTCCATTCACATTTTGTTCTGTATTATATTGGTCCCAGTTTGTGTGTTGCATTTTGGTTCAGCTTTCCCCCCTGTGTGTCTTTGCTTAAAGTTGTGGAAGTGAGAGTTGCAGTTGGTTGAATGCGGGTAGTGATGAGCGCATATTATCTTTTTTTTCACCCCTACCCAAGTTGAGACTGCGTTCTGGCCTACTTATTCTAGAGAGCTTCAGCTCAAATGAAGAGTTGTAACCAACATGTTGATCAGGTAATTTTGTTTTGCTCTTTATTTTTTAATAGAGTTAGTGTCTTTCTGTTGGGCCCTACCCACATGTGTAGGGTCATCTTGGTAGACCAAGCTCTGAGCAACCCTCAACACATAATGTAGCTGGGCACAAAATTTGGCTGGTCTCATTTTATGTAACATGGCCAGATAGCATTTCAGTTCAATTATGGAATAAAGTTTATATGCAGTTTCACACCCTGTTTGAGGTGGGAATGTCTGCTTTATCTTTTTTTTTTTTTTTTAATTTTCTATATTGTCTTTATTTCTTGCTGTAGTTTATTATTTTTTCTTTGCACTGCTGGCTTGGAACAAACCGTGGTGTGCACCTGCAGTCTGTGGCCAGGGGAGGGCGCCACTGTATGCTCTCCTGGCCCAATTGTTCATGTGCTGGTTTCTAAGATCTGCAATAATTTACTGCATCAGGTTCATGTTTTTACCTGAACATAAATAAAGTAACTGTTTGACTCATCTTTGTTTATTGTTAGTTTTATTTACCCAGGTTCCCATTGATTTGCCATGTTAATTTTGGTGGATTTTATTTGCTGTAGATTTGGGTGTTAATCGGCGAGGGACAAATATTTTTAAGTTTTGATGTGTTTCTATGGAGATGAGAGAGGTGCTTTGTCTGACCTGGAATGTTGCCGTTTAGATCTCAGCAGGATTTAAATACACTTTGGTCTCTAAGCTGGATCTTTGCTGTGTTCCCGACACGACTAATACATACCAGTGACTCATGTCATTTCTCCCCTTTTTGAATGGTCTGTTACTTTTTGTTTTGAACAACTGTTGAAAACCATTTGTTGTCTGCATGCTGTGTGTTTCCGATCGCCTCAAGCAGCAACAGGCTCGACCGTGACTGAAGTGGATGCAGATGAGTTTGGTCCTTGCTGCAGTGAGGTGACAGATTTACGGCACCATGGGAGGATTCATTATGGAAATGGGAAAGATGAGGCCAGAGGCTGTATGGTAGACATCTTATTACGAACGGCACACACATATTGATTATACTTGGTGTGTTGAGTGGACAACCCTGATGTCAGACATTCAGATATAGCAACTTAAAGTCATAGAATTTCACAGCAGTGTGGACAGAGGTTTAAAGTTCAACTGCACAAGGTTTTGCTTCTTTTTATTTAAGATTCTCAGAGGGTCTGATTGAAAAGTAAATAACCTTGCATGAGCTGAAAACTGGATCGTACAGTTAAGTCCTCAGTGGACATTTCATTTCATCTTTCCTGCTACACAAATTATCCGAAGCAAAACGATCATTGCTGACAAACGTTACATGAGTAATAAGCTATAAATTGACTTTTATTTATGTATAGTGAAAAATCTCAAATTGTACTACACATTGATCTGTATCATGTTTATCAGCACTGGAGTTTTAAACCAAGAGACATTGCAACATTGAAAAAGTGTATTAAACAGCAGGGCATGGTTTCATCTGTCCATTTTGAGACCAACATATCTTAACCAGGGATGCAACTATCTTGATGAAAATCTGGAAACCCCCATTTTTTTTCTGCAGCTGGCTGAATCTTATGGCTGCCGGGCATCTCCAGGATGATTGTGTGGCTGAAAGCTCAACACTGGTGTCTGATTTATCTGCAACATCGTTATTGTCCCCTGCCAAGGTGGTTTTGTTTTAACCAGTGTCTGTCAGTGTGTTCGTTAGCAGGATTATACAAAAACTATTCTAGCCTCATTTCATGTGGACTAAATTATTGGAAGAATTTTTTTAAAATTTGTAGAATTATGGCCTACAGCTCAAAAATGGAACAAATGTACAACAATATTTTAATATTTCAAGTTTGAGTTTGCTGTATAAATACCATCAGTCTCTCACTCAGGTTCAGTATGCACTACTGTAATCATAAGATAAGGAAAGACTGTTGACTTGACAGAAGACACTCAACTGACATTGTCTACAAGGAGGTTAAGACAGAAGATCACAGTTGACAGGGATGTCTGTCCACACAGCGCTAGAGCAGATTGGTGGAAAGTCGAATGCATCCTTGAGAACAGCATCATGCAAAGCTGATTTAAGAACTTGGAGAGCTTCACATGGAGTGGACTGAGGATGGAATCAGTGCATCCTGAGACACCACACAGACATGTCCATGTCATGGGCTACGAGTGTTGCATTCTTACTGCCAAATCAGCTCTGGCATAGAGTTAAGAGGGGGAAAAAAAAAGTTTTTTTTTTTTCCTTTTTATTCAGCAGGGGAGGGTGTAGCCCTCTAGATATTATTTGAGGGTAATGTTGGTTATGATAATGTTCTTTTGGCCCCCCCACCATTAGTTTTCTTATTTTCTCCTCTTATAGTCATTGTTTTATGAATAAATTCCACTTGTTGATGTGTTTGAGCGATACCCGTTTCTGCCAGTTGATGGCAGTGTTGACTGGAGTAGGCTTATGGCCACTGCACTGTTTTACAGCAGTTTTGCACTGTTTACGGCAGTTTTGTGCTGCAGCCGCGTGTGTGATGAAAAACGATGATGTTCGGCAAAATAAAACGCCAGAAAAGCACAAATACGGACTCCTCCTTTGTCTCACAAGTGTAACATCAAAGTTGTATATCTACGTAATTATAAACACCTAAACCTGCACTGTAGGAGATGTGTTCTTGGAGTGAGCCATTACTATTCCGTAAGCATTCATTTAAGAACCGCACTGTATTATGTTCATATTTTCATTTCCAGCTGATACACTAGAGCAGTGGATCACACTGATGCATTAACTGTGACAAGGCATGTAGCGGTCAGTAAAATTGCTGAGGAAGCATATAAAGAGTGCGGTGGCGCTCGTGCATAATGCTGTGTAACAAGTACGCTGCTGCTGCTTTAGTGCAACAGTTTTTTTATTATTTCTGCATTTTTCTTGTTTTTCCCTAAATCAATTGTTGCAGTATCTCTATTTTGAGGTAACATGTATTTGTGATTTTCACGTCCACACAATGCTTCACTGTAAAGTTACTGAACATTATTTGTAGCAGCTCTTCCCTGTTGTGCTTTGTCAGACGGTTCTCACACACATCAATATCATTGACGGTGGTTGAGGGGCGGCTGATGTCGGTGAAACCCCGGTAGTGTCTTGTCTGCGTCACCCTGTTCACACACAGATATGGTTTGTCTCTTAACAACCTGATGGTGATTAGCTATTGCTCACGGAAGGCTGAATGTGTGAATATCTGTGTAATTATCCGTTCACATGTACCGTGTTCTTGTGAGCTCTTAAAGTCGCCTTTTATGTAAAACGTATTTTTATGATTGCAGTGGAGCCCCAGGTAAGGAACGCTTCTACCAACGTAAATTCGGGTAATGGGAAGGTTTCGGGTAACGAAATTTGTAACCCGAAGAATTTTAGTTCAGGAGTTTCAGGATTCGGTTTACGATTTTTTCCACCTATTGTTTCACCTAATTTTTTTCACCTAAAATACTGCTTCATTTTGTGTTTTTCATTATGGGACCTAAGAAAAATGGCTGTCTCTGTCTCGACCTCCTCCAGTAAGGGTCTTTTTTAAATCAATAAATGTGCACATACAGGTGTGTAATACATACTTTATATGGGAGTTTCCGTGGGTCCAGAACAGATTAATTGGTTTTACGTGTATTCCTATGAAAAAACTTGCTCTGGCTAATGAATGATTTGCCCGATGAACATGACGCTGGAACGGATTACATTTGTTAGACGAGGCACCACTGTATTATTATTGATGTTACCTGTGCCCCACCTGTGGCAGAAACACTGGTGTTCCACAATCCTTTTTTAGTGACCACATTTATATACAACCACTAGTTTTTCTCTGAAATTGTGCAACTGTTGCTACTGACAGAATACACTGCTAAGGTAATATGAGCCCACTCTGTAATTGTTCTGTTACTGGTTATATTTCTTTTTGCGCTCCTCTATTTCATTTACCACGAGTCCAATCTATGTCACTGAACTTGTGCTTCCTTGACATTGCCATAATTGATCAAGAGAATCCAGTGTACAGCTGCTTCATTTATGTATCTGAATATTAATTTTGCATTGACCTTTTAAGGTGGTATTAGGTGTGGTCAGGGTAGTCTGTGAGGCGGAGACACGCCAGCATTTATAAATGGGGAAACTGTGCAGGTGTGCGCCCGCACAGTTTTATAAAACAAGATTTTTTTTTTGGCATATGTTGTTTTTGACTTTACCCTGTATAGAGGTTATGGGTTATTGTCAAGTGGAAGATGAGGGATGTCAGAGCCTACAATACAGAGGAACTACCTGGGATTTCCTAACACCTCAGCAATATCATAAAGTGATTGCCTCCAGGCCACACAACAGCGATGCAATAGTTTGTGCTGTATTGAGTACATACTGTACATAACATCCTCAAGTAGTTTGACTTTTTTGTATTATAAATCCTTTTCTTTGATTGATGTTATGAAATGTTTTAACATATAACATACTGGATTTTTAATTTACATGAGCTATAAGCCCTAATTATCAAAATGAAAACAAAAAAAAAGGCTCAAAATATTTTAAGTTATCTGTAAGACATTTAAAATAGGTGAAACTTTCAATTTTTGAATAAAATTATTTGAAATAATGAAATTTTCCATGATATTCAAATTTTTAGGAGGGAAAATTAACTTTACATCTTTTCAGCATGTGACAATCTTTCAGTGGGACAAGCTTGTTTGTTATTTTCAGAAGCTGATTTAATAAGGACATGAGCTTTACATGCACAGATGATGATGCCTGAGCCCATACTGTTGTGCAACTTAAATAATGCATCAAAGACTGATAAATGATCAGAAATCTGTCTCAGTATGTGTTTAATGGGTAATTTGAAGCAAACAAGATCGACCTTCACCATTTTTAAACTCTACACACACAGTTCTAAAAGCCACATTTTCCATGCTTGAACAAAGTAATGAAAATAGATGCACTTCCAAATAAGTAAAAATCCTGACTGTATGGAGTGTGCAATTCAAAAAAGTAAACTAATTTTAAAATTCACTTTGACTTTCATTTAATTGTGGACAATATGAGCTTTGTATGTTCGACTTCATGTCAGCAAGCACAGACGAAATGAGACAATTATGAAATGTTTAAATGTTTATTATTCCTACAGACACCTCAGTGGGTCACCTACAGTGCGTCCATATGGCTCAGGCCTGATTGTAGTGGCCCTTTTGCTGCATGTCACTCCCCACACTCTTCTCTCAACTTTCCTGTCTGTACTGTGTTTATCAAATTAGGTGGGGTTCATTGTGTTGCCAGGTTGACAACACACCATCCACCCTGTGCATTTTCTAAGCAGGTGAGTGAGTTTTTTTGCATAATATTCAACAAAACAATCAGGCTTCTGTGTGCCATTCCCTTTAATACTCATCAGAGTGATGGTATTCTGTCTCCGTCATTATTAAATAAGACATCCAGGTTCATATAGTCTCATCCTACCAGCCTGTCTGTTCTTTGACCCATAAGGTACTCCACTTGAATATATGTATTAAGAATAAATATAAGTAAATGCAGGGACATATAGCTGAGCAACTCTGAGAAGTATATAATTTTTTTTTCTTTTTTTTTTTTTTTTACATCAATTCTAGTGTTGAATCGTTTTTCTGTCTTCTATGCAGCTGGTCTGTGCACACTAGCTCATCTCCTAATGGGCTGGATCACATCACAATACCAGATGTACCACATATACAACTTTGCTGACTGTTTTTGAGTGTTTGTGGTCACATACAGATTTCTGATGGATTTCTCCATTACATAAGGTGGTGCTTTTCACTTTGATTGTACTGCCTGGATGTGGAGGCTGTAGGAGAAGAAGTATATACATCAGGTGCACGTTATGTCTGCGAGGAAAGAGTGCTGGTTTAGTTGCAATTACATTAATAAAAATCTGTGCTTTTGGACTGAAATGAAATGTCGGGACTGGTCAAATGATTACATCAAAAGTACTGAACATACTGGTGGGACCATACTGTCTCAGGTCTTATTACAGCAGACTGGATTATTGGGCTGGGGTTCTTGCTGCATGTCTCTCCATACCATGGTTCTTGACTATTGCTTCTCTGTATCTATCAAATAAAGGCAAAAATGGCTAAAAAAAAATAACTTAAAAAGGTGAGTCAGACTACTGCATTAAGTCCTCTCATGCACATCCTTAAGATTCTTCATGGGGTTAGGGTGTGGACTCTGTGGAGGCCAATCCATTTGTTATAAATCTTTTGGTCTCATTTTTAACATCACAAAAAAACTGACATTTTAACAGGGCTGTATACACTTTTTACATCCACTGTACTGCAGTCTAGGCCAAAGAGCAATTAAGTGCTTCTACTGAAAAATTAAATGGAGACAACCTCGAAAAATGAGTCAGGAGAAAAGCTAGACAATGAGTTACATGGTGCTCAGAGAAAATTCAAACAACTCAAAATCATTCCTATTTATAAAGAGTGTCTTATTTGTGATTTTCAAGACCTGACTGATCATCTATTGTATTAAAACTGTTAAGCAGCTCATGTCTTCCCATGTGTATTGTGACTCCCGCGTCCTCCTTCTGTGTCCCTCCTTGTAAGCCAGACTCCAAGGAGAGGGTATGGATGATGAGAGCACAGAGCTCAAACATTTCTCCACACAGTGTGTATGTGGGAAAAGCCAGGAGAGTGAGAGGAACGGGGAGGTGTATGAATGTCGTCAGCTATCATCGTCACTGTGACTCGGAGACAGCAAAGAGCCAAGGGCCCTCCCCTTTCTCCTCCCACATCCCTACCTTCTCTCCTCCACACCATCAGCCAGTCTGCCTACGCACAGCTGAGGCTCAACATCCTCACTGCCTGCCTCTTGCACACACAGTGCTCACACACCAGCTACAACCAGCAGCAGAGCTCTGAGAAAAGGTGTGAAAGACAGAAAACAATCCAGAAACTGAGGTAAAGAGTGCGAGCTTCAGGATGAGGGTGAGTCTGTGCTGTCCAACACAGACCATGAGGAGCTTCACACCTCCCCTGCTTCTCCTCTACCTGCTCCTGAGCAGCAGCAGCATCAGGGCTGTCCCTTCTCCGTTCCAGCTCGCCCCTGACACCCCGTCCCCGGCTGAGCCCACCCCGACCCAGGCTACACCTCGCCCGGACCCCTGCGAGGGCCGACCCTGCCTAAACGGGGGCTTCTGCTTGGCCCTCACCTCTGCTGGCAGGCCAGAGGACACCTGGGAGTACACTTGCACGTGCAGCCAAGGATTCACCGGACGCAACTGTGAGGTGAGAACACTTTGAACTTTACATAGTCTGAAATATAAAACTTTTACTAAACAACCTTTAAACTGCTGTGCATTTCTGTTTGACACACTTCTTAGCTCTGATTCAACCTTCAGTATACAGAAAAAGCCTCATGCAAAGAAGTAAAAAGTTGTAATAAAAACAAGAGGTTAAACATGTCCACTGGTGTTTTTGATGAGAATGTTCTTAGCTTACACGGAGGTTTTATTGCTTGAGAACAGAGGCACCTCATTCATGTGTTTATTATTTATAAAACAATGAATACAGAGCTGCATCTATTTATTACATTTGTACTGTCAGGGATTAATTCAGGTTCCTTTATTTGTCACATGTAGCATTTTAGTGATGCATTTTTCACATGTAGCATATTAGTGATGCCACTGATGGTTCACACTGATATATACTATATTTGAACATTCTGTTTGTGGTTTGTAGACCTGTGGGTATCATCGTGTGTGTGTTTCTCCTCTATGCTGTACGGGATGGTTTTCTAATGGTAGCATGTGCTGTCACTGAGACACAGAGACGAGTGCTCGGTTGCTGTGGCAACAGGAGGGAAAAGAGGCAGCGCTGAGATGCGAGTGAAAACTGTAGGTGTGTGCGAGTGAGCATATGTGTGTGTGTTTTATGTTTGCACACCAGTACGGACATTTGGGTATATTTATGATGTGTCCATCTGCCTCTGACATGAGTTTTTTTTTTTTTTTTGTTGCAAACCCTCCACCACCAAAAACACAAAGGTCCCATATAATCTCAGGAGTTTTTGTGCAGTGCTTAATTTACATGTTTTGTGAAGGTGTGGATACTAATGATTGTGCCAAAAGGCAAGTTCCACTCTGTTCACTTGTTCAAATACCAGAACATGCTGCTCTTTTGAAAAATTCCAAGAATCACCTCATGTCCCTGTGGGTACGGATGGATCCTGAGTGATGTGATGAATGATATCATCACTGATTGATCAGATGATGCTTCCTGATGACATCCAATCAGACAGCACTGGAGACATCATCCCAGCAGCAAAACGCAACCGATCATAAGTGAATAACCTTGTGTGATGGATGTTTCTATATTTTCCACTTAGTTGTCCACCTCCGCTCTGTCCTTGTCTGTCATTAGGACAGGTCTTGATGACTTACTCTGTAACACCAAGCTCTCCCTTTTCCAATTACACTCCTTCTACACATTGCAAGTCCTGAGGCATCTATTTTTAATCTAGCAGTTTATTGAAGCAGCTGGGCGGAATATATGTGAAGTCCTAATAAATGGACAGGGACTGAATCTCGAAAGCATTAGGCTCAGTAGGCAGACTGTTTTCTGAGTCATGCTGGGTTGAAAGAAAGCATTCGCTAGCTGCAGAGAGGATAAATGTGTCTGCTGCAGCGTCACGAAGAGAATCAGCAAGGTGACTGGGTGAACTTTAGCAGAATCGCCAACAGGTGGCATCCATGCCCCCTTGTGTTCTTATGTGCATATGCAGTACATGCCTTTTTGACTGTATATAGAGACAGTGTACAGAGAATGTGTGATCGGGACTGAAACTATTTAATACGGTACTTAGCCAATGGCCTGATTGCTGTCTCCTTGGCTGTCCTGGTTTCATCTCTCAGAATAGAAAGCATGAGGACAACTGCTGTTTGTTACCTTCACTCTGCTCCACATCGGCCACAGGGGAAGTTGTTGTCACACCGGTCAACACATATGTACACACCAGGAACATTTCATTTTAGGAAGAAGAAACCATCAGCTCTTCAGCAAAGTGCCTCCAGTTTCATGACAAAACATTCACTCCAGCTTTATCACCCTTAAAAACAAGAGCTCAGAGCCCAAGTGAGACCCAAAGGGAATTATTGATTTTAGCCTCTCTTCCCTCTCACTGGTTACTTCTTCTCCATGGAAACTGGAGCAGTAGTCAGTTGAGATTTGGTAAATGACCTGATTGGCTGAACACGATGTTAGTTTGCATCTCTGTCCTCTGTATGAGTCACAACACCATTGTCCAGAGAGGAAAAAGGAGGAGAGATGCAAGCGAAAGAGAAGGTGGGAGAAGGAGGCCCGGGATGAAAGGGTAGTGGCAGGGACCAAAGGGAAGTGTCAAGTCTTTGTATGGGAGCTCACTGAAGACGACTGTTATAAACTGGCATCATGTACAGAAACTCACCTGTCCTTTTTCTTCTGTAGATTTCAGGGGGATGTGGCGGATTCGTCCCCCTCAATAAAACACTTTCCTTTTGATTATATGCAGCTTTTTTTTGTCTGGTAGTTTTGCCTCGTTGTTTTATAATTTCCTTTTCTTGACTATTTAGCTCATTTATGTTGATTTTTAGAACGTTTTGTTAATTCTGATTTAGTAGTTATTTAATTAATTTTGTCATAGTGTTGTGAATGACAGCACAAGTTAAAATTGGCTGTTTTTACTCACTTCACATTCATTTTGTCACTTGCTTTGTGTCATTCATGTTTATTTTCTTCAGTTTCTTGATTGTTTTCTTGATTTTTGTTCGTTTTTGGGGAATTCTGTTTGTTTTAATCCATTTTCTTAATTATTTTGTTAAGTTTTATTCATTTTTTGATTATTTTGTTAATTTTGTTGCTTGTTTTCCTTATGTTTGTTCATTTTTGTTGATTGGTATTTTTTTTAACACATTTTGTTGCTTATTTCTACTCATTTAGTTTATTTTGTTTTTTATCATTTTTGTTCCTTTTTGTTTGCTTTCTTTATTAATTTGTTAAATTTTGCTTATTTCATTGACTATTTTGTTTGTTTTCATTCAGTGTTCTGGTTATTTGGTTCATTTTTGTGTGTTTTCTTGGATTGCATGTTCATTTTTTTCAGTTTTTAAAATTATTTTGTTTATTTTTGCGCATTGTCTTGATTGTTTTCTTAATTTTTATTAATTTCCTTCAATATTTTGTTCGTTTTGCCCCCCTCCAATGTTCAGAGAAAATCTACATCCTTGCCTGGGGTACAGCTCACAAAGGAGAATTAATGCAAAAAGTCAATCTGCAAATTTAAATGGAAGGTTTAGGATTAAAACCCCGTCACGCCTGTTGATTTCAGACCATATTTCACAGAAATTTTTATGATCTGGCTACATCGCTAATCCTGTTTTGTGACTTTACTCCCCCCCCGTTCAGCTGTTGTGTTTCCTTCTGCAGGAATCAAAGCAGACTTGCGCAAACCATAGTGCCAGGCACCAGGGAAAACAAACCGACTTTACGTATTAAACTTGCTGAGTTTTAATAATCAGTCGGCACCTTTTTTTTTTTTTGGATTGGAGCCCTGTAAGCTGTCCTGTTGGAATTCACTGGCCTCAGCCTTTCTGAGAGTTATTAGGTTCTCAGCCTCTAGCTTATTTATTATTGAAGGGCCTGTTGTGCACCCTGATGGATTTGGTAACTTGTTCTACAACACAATATGGCTGTGGCAGTGCAAAACAGCCATCTGTCATGAACCAGGGAGCTTTTTGCCAGGCTGCTCAGCCATTCAGTGATATGAAAGCAGTGGATCATGGCAGAATCTGCACCCACTTGTACAGATGTGGCATTATGAACACGGCCTGTATTTTATGTCTGCTTTTATTTGGGCTGGGGATGTGGGAGTGAAGGTGGTGAAAGAGCTGGTATCTCAAAGGTAGCACAGAGGTAATTCATCTGTTTCACACTGCACATTCTTCTGCTGCAGCTTAATAAGCTTGCTCAGAGCATGTCAGAGATGAAATAGACTGGAGGCCTTTTGATCCTTGCAATGATGATTTTTTAGATCTTAGCCGAGCAAGTTTCAGTCTTCATCATTGTTCCTCTCTCAATGCCCAGTAGCAGCTCTCACGCACAAGTTTCAATATTTTACAGCTTAGTTTCCAAAAACATTGAGCTGCTGTGTAAAATATAAAAGAGAATGTGATATTTAGCAAACCATTAAAATCCAATATTTAATTGAAAATAACAACATATCAAATACTGAATCTGAGAAATGTAATTTTTTTTAGGAAATTATGTTCTCGTTTTGACTCTGATGCCAACAACATGTCTTCATAATAGCCATGTTTATCACTATGTTGCATCACCTCTGCTTTTAACAACACTCTTCTAAGTGTTTGGGAAATGAGGATACCAATTGCTGCAATTTTGAAAGTGGAATGTTTTCCTGATCTTTCTTGATGTTTGGTTTCAGCTACTCAAGATTATCTCCTTTGTCACATTTTACATTAAATAATGCACGAAACCACCACCTTATCATCACAGATACTGGCTTTTCAATATAATAACAACCTGGATGGTCCTTCTTTGCATTTGCAAAGTTTATAAGTTATCTTTATTGTCATATAGATACATACATAGATATACACACTTGACACATCCCCTGGGAACATTTGGGGACTGGGGGCCTTGCTCAGGGGGTAGCCTGGTGGTGATGAAACTGGGTGGTGGTTTTCACCTTCCTCACCCAGATCTCCTGCCGGTCTGGGAATTCGGCCTTCTTTAGCCTCTAGGCCACCATTGCCCCATCAAACTACACAACAGTTCCACTTCTCTTCAATCCATCTTAAACTAGAATGGCACTCAGTAGAGCCCCCCCCCCACCCTAATTTGGATTTGCATCAAATTAGAGATATTCATAGAAACACTCCTCTTAAATATCTCTGCTAAAACAAAATCTCATAATGTTCAAGAAAGTGATTTTAAAAAATCCTGGATGTGTCCTTTGAACTGCATTTGCACCAAAAACTGACTGATACTTCCTTGGCTCCACCCTTCCACCAAATTTTGGGAAATTGGGTCAGTCGATTTCGCATAATCCTGACGTGCATGATCCTGACGTGCTGACGTGCAGCAAGTTAGGGTGATTAAGGACAGAGAGGGAAATGTATTGACTGATGACAGAAGTGTGTTGGGAAGATG
>JAQQAE010002397.1:0-22427 GCA_029823295.1 Pseudamia nigra
AGAGCAAGCCGAAGGCAACGGGGGGGGGGGACTTCTTTTAACAGAAGAGAAAAACCTCCAGCAGAACCAGCGGCTCATGGTAGGCCATCTGCCTGGACTGGTTGGAGTTAGTGGACAGAGGAGAGACAAAAGAAAAGAGTAGCAATAGAACAGCAAACAACACAGACACTGGGTGGCGTCCACAGACACTGGACCGGTCCGGAACCAGCAAACACACAGCAAGGACATCAAGAGACCGAGCAACCTAAAGACCTATATGATATGTTAACATTCTTTTTAAAGCACTCAGACCTGGTTTTAATAGGAAAAGACATAAATGAGTCTAAAATATACTTCAAAATCTTTTTGTTTAAATTAAGAAAGTTACAGTGTTTTGATTACATATCTATACTAGTTACATTAAAGATGCAGTTGGAAACTAGCTTGTAGTTAATTGTTTATGGTGGGCCAATATAAATATTTAAAGAGGCGACCTGCTAGTCAACACGGCTCGCAACCTCACAGTTGTCAAGCTAGTGTGTCTGTTCTTTTTCTTAGCTGTACCAGATGTTGAAGGAATCCGTCTCTCCTCAGTCATCCTGTGGTTAGATACGCTACAGTTACAACTCTGTAGTAGCAACCAGTATGGCTGTTTTCAACTCTGTGAGTGAGTGCATAAGCTTGTGCACCTATGAGATTGTAAGCTGTGTTGACTGTCAGGTGGCCTGTCCAAACATATATAGCAGACCGATACATATGATTGGCTACTAGCTAGTTTGCTAACATCGTAGACAGCACCTTTAAGTTGCCTACTACATTCTTAAAGAGTAATTTATAATCTGTTTCCTTCTAAAAATATATTTCAAAACAAGTTCACCATATCTCCCTTTCTTTCTACAAGTACTAAATATTCATTTAGTCTCGTTGCTGCCTGCCTCAGCACACACAAAACATCCCACACACCCCATTCCTGACTCACAGAGGGCCAGTAAAGGGAAGGGGGGGGGGGGCTGCAGGTGTGTGTGTTTATGTTCCTGATTTGAGACAATACATAATTGATAAAACTCAAGTATCAAAGTCTCCTGTAATGTGAGTGGAAACCCAATCCTATAATAGCCTGTTTGATAGCTGTTTCTCTCTGCGACCAAACTCATGTTGTGTTTTACCTGAGTTGGCCTTATCAGACCTCCAGTGTCTGCACATTCACTCACAAAGGGAGCAGAGAAAGAGAGACTGAGGTTTCAGGTGCCTCTGTGCAGAAAGTGTCAGAGTGGGAAAGAGAGAGCGCTTATCTCGGGGACAGTCTGTCTTTTAAAATGCTAAACAGAAATGTGGCGTCATCAGAGAAGTAAGATCAGTGGTCATGTAGGGGGAGGATTTCTTTTACACAGGCCAGATTATCACACTGATCCCTCTCTTCTTACACTCACCCTGGAGTCTCTTTCCCAGACCCGCTTGTGGAGCTACACTCATCATCCAGTACTGACATCTGAGTGATAATGCTCCCTGCTCTAATTCTTCACACACATTTCTTTACAATGCTTTTCTCTATTCATGGAAACTAACTTACCAACTATGCAAGTGCTTCCAGTTCCACACTACTTCCTCTCCACTGCATTTCAACATTTTATTTTCCTTGTGCCTCATAATTTTACAAATATAGTCACTGATAACAGTTATTTTCTAAATGAATGCACAAATAAACATAATTATACAGATATCAACAGAAAACTCTGTATAAAGTGTCACTGTTTTACTGTGTGACAGTTTTATTTGAGGCAAAAGAAAACATTATGAAATCTAAGCATTTGTCCCAGAAAGTGGAATAAACAAGCAAACGCCTTTAATTGAATAATGTCATAAATTATTTAATTCCGTGTCCTCTTTGTCTTTACTCTCTCCCTCCTCATTTCCCTCATCTGTCATTTCATCCTTTGTGTAAAAACATCTGAAGCGCACACAGCTGCATGAGACAGCGCAGTGACAACAGAGCCTCTGTTTTCACTGGGCAAACACACACACTTTCCTGCACACACAAACAGATACAGCTTCACAGAGCAGTAAGAAGGAAACAGCTGAAGGATGTAATAGGGCAGATGAGGATCATGGGGTTGCACATTGGTTTGGGTCAGGATGAATGTTTGGCAGCTGTGAGACAAAGAAGCGCTATTTAAGTGCTTCCCTCTCGCCTCCAGCTCCCTCTGCTTTTTTTCAGCTAACACTGAGTAAAATAAGCTGAAGAATTATGATTCTACCAGCGCTGATTCCAGGAAAAGGCATCTTTTGATGTAAACACACCTTACATCTTTTCCCTGTGCATGACTTCTGAAAACTAGAACAATTTCAAGCCTGTGTATTTCATCTTGAAAGAAACACTGGTGCTGATTGCTCATGCAGTTTGTCACACATAAATAGACTTACCTAATTATCTTTGTCTCACAAAAAGCACAAGCAGCTCAGCTACTTTACTTATGTACTGTGCTGCTATTCCACCCATGTACATGTGTTGCTTGAAACCTCCATGTAGCTGTGCACACTGAAGCTTGTAGGTACAGATGGTCATCTTCAACCTCCTGCTGGGGATCCACATCCTAGTGGTAAATACAAACCTCTCAGCGCACACACACACACACACAAGTTAGGTTTTCATACATTCAAGGGACATCTATTCATATCATGGATGGGATAACATTAAGCACAAACATAGCTTGCGTAAACCAAAACCAAAAACAAGTTTCAGCCCACAAATGTGATGATTTGTATAGGAGGGTCCAACTTTATGTTGACAGAAGTTGTGCCACAACAGTGTGAGAGTGTCATCAGGTTTATGTTCCCATAATGCAATAAGAACATGGGCACGCATACACACATGGACACACACGCAAAGGTATGGGCATCTATAAATCACTCATACACAACAGCCATATGCTCATACCTGTCTGTGAGAATGAAGCCCATACACAGGTGAGCACCTCGCATTCCTGCAACCTGACAGATATACAGATGGAGAGAGAGAGAGAGAGAGAGAGAGATAGAGAGAGAGAGCGAGAGAGAGAAATCGCACCCTCTTTCTCCTACATCCAGCTGTGAGTGGCTCCCTCCCTTCTCCTCCCCCTCTTTTCCCGTCTCTTCCCCCTGGGATAGAGAGCTCACAGAGTGGCAGATGGGAGGAATGCATAATACATAGACTATTTGGGGGGCTGGGTCTGTATGTGTGTGTGTGTGTGTGTGTGTGTAGTCAATCCATGGGGAGCAGGCTGTGGAGTCATTATAGATCTAATGGTTGTGTTTTAGACGCTGTGCCGTACCAATCTCATTTGAAGTGCAAAAGGCAAATGAGTGTGAAGCATTTCATTACTCATGCTCTGCGTGTGCATGATTCCCCTCGGTTCATGCAAGGCTACAGATCAGTGATGCAGTCTCAACTTTCTAACTGACATGCAAGTGTAATATATGTTTGTGTATGTGTGTGTGTCCTCACATCCATGCATGTGTATTTTGAAGGACGTTTAAGGTGGATGCTAGGCTGGCAGAGTGTGAATCTTTTGTTCTAGTTCTTCTGCTTCTCTGCTCTTGTAGACTTTGTTCCACTAATTACTGTGATTACAGCAAGATGAGGCCTATGTATCATAATGTTGTGTAATTAGCACTCAATTGTGAACTAACAAGGCCTCCTCATGCTTAGGTAATGGATTTGGGATTGACAAGCAGAGCTAAGGCATGACTAATACAGCATTGTTAAGTATAATTGAAGTCTGTTCTCTGGAAGGAGGTTTCTTCTTATTCTAAGCAAGTTAAAGTAACAATGAAAGTATCAGTAGAAGATCATTTCTCCATCATGAATAACAGAAGGTCTCTCTCAGGTCATTTACCTATCCTGAATAGACAAGGTTTTACAGAGGTAAACCCTACTGCACTGCAAGAGGCAGCCCCAATTTCAGCAGACAAACAATGAGGGGGAGAGTGGAAGTAAAGAAAACAAGAAGGCAAAAAAAACCTGTGAATGACCAATGAAGACAAGACAGAACAAGAAAGCTGGCAGTTAAGTTCTCCAGAGATTCATTAGGCTTGTCAAAAATTCTGGCTATGAATATGCTTGCACAGCAAGCTCCTTCATGGGAACACACATACATACATACATACACACAAACATGCACACAAAACCAGGTGGCCACAGGTGCATAGAGCTCTCATCTGCTGACAGGTGAGGATAAAAGAGCTGTAGGGATGGAGGGATTTGGAGTCACACTGTGAAGACAGCAGCCTGCATGTCTCCAAATGACTGCTGAGGGAATTAACATATCCTGACTGACTTCATGGCACGCCGCACCTAAAATGGTGAGTGAAATATTTATTTTGTGTATATGTGACTTAAAATTTTAAAATGTTCACAGAGCCTCCAATTTAGCTTCAAGGGCGCCACAATACAGAACAAAGAGCCTGGTGGCAGTAAAAGTTGGGGGTCGCATCAGTTTTTTTGTGTTTACAGATTTTCATCAGCATCCTCAGTTAATGTGTGCCAGTTTAACCTGACAGCTCTGGGTATAAACAGACATTTTCTTTTCTTTTTTTGCAAATAGAAGAACAAATCAGAGCTGTGACTGCCAATTTGTCCTGTTAAATAGGGCCTAAAACACTGCTGAGTGAGAATGTAATGAACTGAAACAGCAGGTTGTATGTTATATTACCTGTGGACTACTTGAACAGGAACCAATTTGTGGCCTACTCAAGAGACTCCCTTTGTCTCTTTTGAATAAACCAGTGAATGTATTATGATTGTTTGTTTAAGGTTAAAAGCTTAGATGAAAAATTACTAACAGATGATGAAATGAGCTGAAATACATGATGCAATCTGTGTAAGAGGAGTCCTTTGTGTGTCTGAATACATGCATATGCATGTTCGTCTTGGCACAGTCAAGGCCTGTGTCTGGGCTTTGGACAGTGTGTAAATCCCAGTGTTAAGGTGGAAGAATCACCGTCTGATTACCCAGCTGTTCTCATAGCCATTTCTCTGCCTCAGCAGCCTGATCGCTCACAAAGAAATGTTTACTGTATACATACAAAGACACAACACATACATATGTATTGTACATGCAGTCTCCCAGGATTGCTGACAAATGCATATGGAGAGTTTACTGACAACGAATATAAGGTTTCCTCTCAGACAAGTGCCCGGTGAGTGATGTGCCAGTCCCCAGATGCAGCCTCTCATCACAGAAAGGATCTCTGTGTGAAATGGAGAGAAACTCCAGCAGCTGGAAGCTCAATGATTGTTCCATGTGTTCATGTCTCACTGGAGATCCATACAGCCAGACTAGCACAGCCGAGCCACATCAGTGAGAGGCACAAAAAGAGTGAGACCGGTCCAAAGAAATGCACTGCATGCATTCTGCAGTTTTGTACTTCCTCACACTCTACTGGCAGTATAAACTACATAACATTTTATATCATTTTTGTGGGGCTGTATAATGTGGCACTTCTAGTTGTCACAAAAATAGTCATAGTCTGTGTCTCCTTTTCAAATTCACATTTTGACATGAGGTGACACTTTATTTTTGTGAGGAACTGATCAGGCTGATGCAGCACATCTCCAGAGGGGACTCAGCTGTGGGCTTGAGATCATGGGACTATGTTTCCGTGACAACCAGACATCATCACTGAAGGCTGACACTAAAATAACAGACTGAATAATTTAGACAGATCCATTTTTAAACAGCATGTCAATTCACATCACTGGCCACAGACACCCTGTTTGGCACCCTGCAGATATGCCCACCCAGAGTACCCAAAAACTCATTTGACAACAGACTGACTGCCACAGTTCCAAATTTCCATGATAAGACTGAGAGCAGCTGTATAATCTGGGTCAGTGTTTCTCTTGAGACAAAGTGAGGCTCAACATGTTTAAAATTAATATTTGCAAAATAAAGAATGCACTGTGATCCACAAACTACTGGTTTATCAGATGCATATAGAAAAATAGGAATATTTTCTCTGCAAACTGAAAGCAAGAACAGTATGGGACTAAAATAAATATAAGTCCCATATGTTATGATTATTGAAGGTGACTTATGTGTGTGTTATTCTCAGAGATGAAAGA
Source organism: Pseudamia nigra (assembly GCA_029823295.1). Lineage (NCBI taxonomy): Eukaryota > Metazoa > Chordata > Actinopteri > Kurtiformes > Apogonidae > Pseudamia > Pseudamia nigra. Next base: position 6,080 of record JAQQAE010002397.1, read on the forward strand.
AAGCCAGTTAAATCAAAATAGCACATGGCTTGATGATCAAAGTCCAAAAGACATCATCCATCAGGGATAATCCTCATGTCTAATTTTTCATTAACACCAGTTTAAAAAAAGATCCAGGAATTAGCATTAATGACTGACCATTTATCTGCATTAAGAATCAGTGCAATATGATAATAAGTAACTGCAGTTAATTAAGACAGATATGTAATGCATGTTAGCTATAAAAAGAAGTAAAATCTGGGCCAAATAGGAGTTGAGAATTTGAGACAATTGAGCCAAAGTGAAGGAAATGTAGATGAGATTAAATGAGAAAAACATTGTTATTTATGCAGCATTTAGGCTTTTCCATGTACATCACTTTTTATTACTAATTATTAGCATTTATTCCAGAGTATGTAACATAAGCTGAAAGACCACTCACAGTTTTGTCTCAAATCTGCAGCGGTAAAACCAGATATAAAACAAAATCTTAAGTAAAAGCAGATACATACACATTCACATGTCACTCACTCATCAATTGTCTCCGTATTCAGATGAAACATGGGCTGCAAAACAAATATTTGCATACATTATTTCTTCCACTTTCCTCAAGCAGTGTTGAGAAATAGTCAGACACCATTGTGTCTGCACATGTTTGTCAGAGCATATGTTGTGTCTGTATCTGTAACTGTGTGTAGCTGCAGTGTGCATTCGCTTCGTATTTCACAAGCTCATATTCACACCCACACATACACACACCCAATCACCAGAGAGCTAGAAGGAATAACAGAGCAGGGGAGGTAAAGACCCCTCAAGTGTCTCCCCAGCTCTGTCTCTTTGTCTGACTGGCTTTGTTTCATTTACAGTCTCGTTATCCTCTCCACGTTATGTTTTTATCGGGAAAACACATTTTCAAATAAAATAACTGAAAAACTAGTCTTTTAAATCAAAGTGCAGAAGTCTCAACACAAATTAAGTACATTTTTGAGGTTTGTGGATTGATGAAATGCAGTTGTGTTCATAAGTTTGGAGACCCTATCAGAATTAGTGAAATAATGTCAGTATTTTAGAAAATATCATTGATAAAGAAACAAAATTTCTGTCTTTCAGGGTTAGTAGCTATTAAAGGCAAATGTTCACACCTGTGATCTGCTTGTTTGTGATTATTTGTGTCTGTGCATAAAAGTCAGTGAGTCTCTGATCTCTTGACAGACCTCTGGCCATTTCATCCAGTGTGTTCCTAACTGGATTCTGAACTGTGGAGAAAGCAACAGAACTGTTAGAAGAGAAGGTGGTTGAACTTTATTAAAAAAAGGATCTCAAAACATGTTCAAAAAAATTGAGAATTATATTTAAAAAGTGGTGTGACTGTTTCAAGATGCACAATAAGAAAGCCTTAAAGATAAATGAGCTGTACGGTTGAGTTGCATGAAGAAAGCCGTTACTACACCAATGCCACAAAACAGCTTGCTTACATACGCCAGACAACACCTACACAAAGCTCAAAATGTTTGGAAAAAAGTCTTTTGGAGTGTTGAGACCAAAACTGAACATTATGGTCACAACTATAAGCACTATGTTTGAAGAGGAAATAACAAGCCCTATGATTGGAGGTACATCATCCCCACAGTGAAGCATGGAGGTGGATCTCTAATGTTGTGGGGGTGTGTGAGCTACAGTGGCACAGAATTGATGGTGATGATGAAGATGAATTTAGCATGTTATCAGAAAATATTGCTCTGAAGCTTCACATGGGATGCACTTAGACTTTCCAACATGAAAATGATCAAAAACACAAGGCCAAGTTGGGCCACCATTGGCGACAGGAGAAAAAGTAGCGGTTCTGGAAGTTTCTATTACAGTCTCCTCAACTCAATACCACTGAGCCACTTTGAGGAGATCTGAAACATGCAAACTTTTGAAGAGGGACCATCTCAGTTTTTTCTTTACTGTTAGGTTTAACAATGTTGCTGTTTTGAAATGCCTGGTGGTTTAAGTAACATCTCATTTAAAATAACTCAAATGTTTGGCCGATATATCAAGAATGGTACACGTTACAAATTCTACCTGGGTATGTAAACGTATGAGCACTGTTAATTGTAAATATGCTAAAAATGCATTTTGTTTGCATATATTTTGCATATAATAAATAGATTGCAACTGAAGTCTTAGCTTCACTCTACCCTACACTGAAAATGTGAACATTCCAGTTGGAACCAATGTATAGGTTATCCATTCTGGGGTACATTAAATCCTGCATCTTAATGCTGGAAAATACGCATGAAACCACAGAATAGGTACAGTGGGGAGGAGAGGAAGCTATTGCTGAAGCACAGCAGCACAACACAGGAGGCAACCCACCTCCACTGTAGAAATAAACAACTCATTCAAGATAATGAAAGCAAAACAATTAAGTGATAATACAAAAATGAAAACATCATTATGGTAGGTATTGTATTCCATTTCTACCACGAGATGCTCTGAAATCTTACCAACTGAACCTTTAAGGGACTTTTATTCCTTTTCAGATTTTAATTTTATGTTAATATAATGATAATTTATATTCAAATACCTCCTGGCTCCCATCTTGCTTTCTGTCTTTCACACTATATTTTTGAATTTGACCTTATTTCTTGCACTGGGATTTTGGTAAAATAATCCTCCTGACATTCCCTGTCATCCCGTCTCTCTCTCTCTCTCTCTGATACACATACACACACATACATACACACTATTCTCACCCCACTAACCTCCAGGCAGTGCACCTGGGTACAACATGCAGACACACGAACAACCATACACACATACACTAATGTGGGTATATATACATTCCAACACGTATACACACTAATTTACATGTACACAGACACAAAAGTGGGCACACACATTGGTACGTGGCCGTTCTGTGTCCAGCTCACAGTGTTTGAAAAGAGTGCAGCTCCTCAAAGTTATCATCTCCGATTAGGCAGCTACACTGTGGCCACCTGGGAAATGACACACACACCCCCACACACCACAACATATACACAGTGTGAAAACAACGTAGAGACTCGAAGCAGAATTGATCTCCCTCAGCGGTATTGATTAGCCTACCCCCAACTCAGACCAGAAGATATCAGCTGTGCTGGGCCATTTCGTTCCTGCAGGGTTTTGTCTCCTGCATGGAAGATGAAAATAATGACGCTGCAGAGAATATCGGCCAGCTGCTAAAGGGCAGGATGTCCGCTGGGAAACAGTTACCTCCAAGACATTTATTTTAACCCCTGCCCCTCGTCCTACTGTATGTGTGTGTGTGTGTGGGGGGGGGGGGGGGGTAATTGTGTGGCCATGCTTTTCTATATTTATGAGGTCTCAAAACCAGGAGCCTACTCAGTGTTGGATCTGACAACTTTGTGGGGAGCAAAAACTGGAGTCGATATTGTAAATCATGAAGTTTTAGGGTGAACACTTGGGTCTGGCTTCTGGTATGTCTCAGGGAAATGAATCTAGGTTTATCTAATGTCTCAGCACATAATGGAAACAAGTATGTGTGTGAGTGGGTGTGTGGGGTGTGTGCAGTATGTGCAACTCCTTGAGCTTATCTCACCTGGCTGTTATGAGAGTGTGTAAATGATATATGATCAGCCATACTCTTTTAGAATGACGCAGCCAAGCCCTTTGTGTTTGCCCTTATACTGTAGGTACTCACATAGCCACTCAAATAGGATTTTAAATAATTAATTAATAGACATACAATAGAAAGGTGAGGATTTTATATTTGCTGAGCTTAAAAATTAGGGTCTAAATTTGGTTGTTCCTGGTTTCTGCATAAAAATTAAAGTTATTCTTCTAAAAGCAGCTCAGCATTTTTTTGTAGACTGATATTTTGAAGACTGAAATGTACTGGCATTGTGTCTTGGCAGGAAATTATGATCAATTGTATTTCCACATAAGAGTACTATATCTGTGCCAAACCAGTCTTGAATTATATCACGGGTAGGAAAACGCAGCTGCTGGAGATTTGATTTACAGTAGGTGGGGCACTTCTGGGACCTTTGCATTGAACTGCATCTGACTTTTATAAAACACATTGTTGGGCCACGATGAAATCCATATAAAAAGAAACAAAAATGAGAAAAATGTCAGACCTCAAAGTGTCACAGAATAAAATGTAAACTAGACTTCAGTAAAGGAATAAACTTTATTTTCTTGGAGAAAAAAATGCTCTTCATGTAACCTATCAATTTGATTTCCTGTAAAATATTTATTTTACTAAAACGCTCCCACATGTAGAAACTTATAAAGGCCACAGCACTCATACCAGAGTTTAGAATTTGATAGAAATATGGCAGGACATAGAAACTGTAAACTGTTATCCAGCTGCAATGTGGGAGAAGCTATACATTTCAGCACTGACTAAATCACACATTGGCTGAGCACATCTGACAGTTTGGAAACTCATAGATCATGCAATCTGATGAAATGTAGGAATCTGATGGTACTGTATGTGAAAACTTGCAAACATTAGCAGTATTAGTATTATTCCTCAAGTGACTTTGAATTGTCTGATGCTTTGCTGTTGTATTTGCAAATTTCCCGCATGTGGAAATATTTTATTTTTGGACAGGCAACACTTCCTGTATGCCCCCTCATGGCTTCAAACAACCCTCTGATCTGTCAGGCTGTTGTTTGTACTTAAGACAGCCGTCCATCTTTCTCCTCTCCAACTTTATATCGCTGTTATTCTGCAGTATCTTGCTGACTTTCACCTCTTTTTTTCCCCCTCTTTGCCCTCTCTGTATTTGTGACAAGCTGGCATACTCAAAGGGCGTTGTCAAAATGTCTAACTTTATAAAATATAGATACAGAAAGAGTTGTACTGCAGCAGAGAAAGATGAATCGGTGGAATATGAGAGAATAAAAAAAGACAGAAGATAGAGTGAGAGAGTGAGAAAAGAGATATGAGCTCTCTGTGGTAAAAGACAATAAAGTGTGAAAGGTTTTTCCTTTGTTTGATGTCCTCCCCTCGGGGGGCTCAGTGACAGAGACCGCTGCAGATCCCCAGTTAAAAGAGGAAAAATGACAGGGGCCATTTCTCTCTCTTCCTCTCTATGGCCCTTCAGAATGATGACTATGTGTGTGTGTGTGTACATCTGTGTGTGTCCGAGAAAGACAGAGCCGAAGAAGAGTATGAGACAGGCAGAAAAAGCTGGAGAGAGCAAGCCCTCTGGGTCTAATAAATCAGGCCTGCATTGAACACGAGGGTCCTAAAGGATCTTGCGTGGGAAGACAGGTGTCCATAGCATTCTGGGGCAGAGGTTGTGGTCAGACCAATCAGTCATCAGGTACCGCAGACATACACAGTGCAGAGATTACCAGAAGACAAACCCATTTCCTCCTCTTCTACTTCATTACCATGTCACAGTCCTCCGATTCCTCTTTGGTTTCGTTTAAAATGTGAAATACTGCTGTGATCAAATAATGAGAGGGAATGGCAGGGCGTGCTGCTTTAGTAAACCATTTAGCATTGATTATTCTGCCGCTTATTGTGTTTCAGCATGTTTCCCTTTCAGTTTATAAAAAGTGGGACTGCCACCTTCACACTGCGGAGGTGGCTCCCTGACAACATTTGCATAATAATAATTCAGAGGGTAGAGTTATGGAAATGCAGTAAAATATTGTTCATTATTTCTGCAGCATGCAGCAGTTTCTGCAAAGACATACAGTTATTATACATGACAAATATGAATTAAAGGCAATAGTCATAGGGAAATAGGGTCTGGAAGCATGGGAGCATTTTATACCACCTCATTGCTGTTTGTGCAAGAATTATATGCACACAAAAGCCCTCATATATGCATATGAGGGCAAAGGAATGATCACATAAAGAAGGACAGAAATGGGGAACTGCATTGTCTTCTCTGTGGGAGAAAACCTGAACATTCATCTCTCCATCATCTGTTCAAGTCATTTCCTTGACGTGTGTGTGTGTGTGTGTGTGGGTGGGTGTGTGGGGGTGTGTGGGGGTGTGTGTGTGTGTGTGTGTACATGCCTCGCGGTTATGGATAGGGGAATGTTGCGTGCCTCTTTTCTCTGTCCTCCTTTTCACCCGTCCAGATGCGGAAAAATGAAACTCCTACATGAGGCAAATGCACACAAAGTGTGCACACCTTTCAGGACACACATACACACACACACATGCAGACAGTCAAAGAGTGAAGGGTCCCGCAGAGTTCATAAGCTTGTGAATAATAAAAGCAACACACTGGACTGGGCCTGGCTGTCTGCTATAAAAATGGCCTGTCTGTGACATGAATATGATTTTTTGCTGGGTGTGCTATTGTGTGTTTTTGCACATGCAGGTGTGTGTGAGGGAGTGGGCCCTCTATGGTAACTAGATGAATTATTCACTGTTTACTGATGAGGAAGTATTTAGGCTCCCAGGAGTGGTGCTCAGAAGCCGGCCTCACCTCTCTCCTCTTGCCCTCTGTCTCTATCATTTTCTTTTCCTTCCCAATTTCCAACTCATCCACATCTACTTTCATCATCTGTCCATGTCCGGAGCTGTTGGTTTTAACAGGACACCTTTTGAATAGCCAACCCAATCATCAGTTAACAATGTTCCCATTTTTTCATTTCTGCAAACACAAATTACATGTAATTTCAGAAAAATTTGCAATCAAAGGGTTCAGTTGAATAAAGTCATATTATGGTGTTGTGTAAACACTTATCTATACAGTACAGAGCATCTGTCAGGAAAAAAAAACTATGTTCTGTTAAATAAAGAGAAGCTACAAAAGTCTGACTCAGTCCAACTGTGCTGGCGAATCAAGTTACCATAGTGTCCTGTCAATCCAGTTGCACCACAACAGTGATTTGTTGGAGAGAACTGAGCAAAGAGTTAAAGACGGACCACCAGATAACTTATTAGAGGGTCTAAATAAAATGATTGAGACCATGATGACTCATGACAAAAATCTCTTCAACTCTATTGGAGTTTGGGCTTCGTGGAGCCCAGTGATTGGTGCCCCTGCAGCTGAAGGTGGCATTACAACACTAAGTTCCAGATCACCCTCAGTATACAGCCATTTCCCACTGGTTTCATCCAATGAAAGTGTGTTGGTTAGGATTAGGAAATAATTGTGGTTTGGTCTTTATGGACTTTTTTGCCATGCTAAACAACTCAGATCATTTTATATTTCAGATTATCCAAAGTAACCACATTTAGTTTTAATAATAGCATTATATTCTCTCATCAGAGTGTAGAACAGTTTTCAATTTACAGGTGACTTAATTTTTGCCCTTGATTGCCTCTTTAATGCCATTTAGATCATTATTTGTCTTGCACAGAGGAAGGGTAGATACAGAGTTGTTTTTGTTTACTGCATAATTCCATATGTATTCTTTCACAGTTTGGATTACTTCCCCTTTAATGTACAATGTTGAAAATAATAAACATAAATACATTTTAAAAAGCAGCAGGTGTATCTGAACTTTTAACTGGTAATGTGCCTGCTTTAATTTGATTTTTATTTCCAATATGTGGGCAGGTTGTAATCTACCTTGCCTATATCTAGTTTGAATTGATTTCTATGTACAGGACTCAGTGCCTTCTTTCTGGTCATCTACAGCTGCAACACTGGGCAATACTACAACATGCAGCGCACTAACAACAAACTGTTGGAAGCATACAATACTGCACCTTCCAAATCCTGATATAGTTCTCTAAAAACACTGTGAGCCATTAAGACACTATAATGTACATATAAATGTTGAGATGGTTGATTGTGTATCCTTGGTTTTGTAGAAACATGCAATGGTAACATTTGTTATGGTGACTAGGCTGTGATGAGTTATGCAAAGAACCACTTATTCACTCCAAATCTCTACTTGTGCAGAAATGACCTAGTTGAGAAACAATACTGTGCTGTAAAGTCTCTGTTGTGATGAACACAGTAGGAATCTATATGCACCTATTAAGTAGAGGGATGGGATTCAGCACTTTGAACTTCAAACTGTTCTAAATTAGCATCATCTCACTCACACACAGATTTCCCCACATGCATTACTAAAAGTAAAGTTTAATCTTTATCTCACTCCCACTGAAACAGGTTCCCAGTAAAGCACAAACAAATATTCATGAAGGCTTAAACACAGTTAATACACCCACTAATCAAGCTCCAATTACCAGAAGGAGGCTTTCACACCTGGGACCAAACTCCCTTCATCTAATTGGTCCACAGAGAAAATCACTAAGCTGTTCACATCTGCAGTGATATGTCCACACATAATGCACATATATGCACACACACACACACACACACACACACACACATTCACATATTCACACATAAGGTCACCCTAAGCCAATCAGTGCAGTGTTCCTTAGGCAATGTGCACAGTTCAATCCTTCCCTTTATCCATTCTTTATCCTGAGGTTCATCCCTAGCTTTCAGCTCCATCGGTCCCAATTACCACACCCAGGGACCTCAATCCCTGGAAGAGAATGTGTCTCACACACAGCCAGTGTTGCCAACTCCTGAGTAAGGAAAGTAGTTATTGGCTGAAATATTATAAAATTGAATACAAATCAGCCTTACACAGATTTAACCAGCCGATACTTTAGTGCAATGATTTATATTAGACAAAGAACAGCGGTGGCTTCGCGCATGTGCAATTGATTTTCAGTTGGGGGGGTAATCTCCATCTTGACTGCAGCTGGGAGGGCCTGCTGCATAAGGACTAGGCGGCCTGTGAGTGCCTTGGGACATGGGAGGTGTCCATAACAGCACCCATTGAGAAGAGTGAAAATGACACGTGCTTTAACAGCTCCAAAAGTTTCCAATGATACCAGAAAAAGTCGCTAAATTTGTTGCTAGTCTCCATAAGGGAACTCAGAAGTGAATGTGTGATCAAATATGTCCCCAAAATGTAAGAAGTCCATAGCTACTGTACATATGGAGTAATCTTAGTCACTCACAGCACGGACCAGCTCTCACCATAACTGTAACAAAACCAACAGCTCAACCTTTTTTGGCCCATTGGCATCTTTTCTATTCATGTGTCTATGTATGTGTGTTTTGTGTATGTGTGTTTGGAGCTGGGTAGTTTCCCATCCGGAGCAGCCGTTGTGCTGCTTATTAAACAAAGCCTGTCTAAAGCTGCCCTAATCCTTTCCCATAGCCATCTCTGACTACACGTATAGACACAAACACATTTCTGCGCAGTTGTTGTCCAGTGCTCAGCAACACATTTTGTCCTCTGTCAACTTCAGCAGATAGACAGACAGAGATGGAGGTTAAGGAAGACTTAGCTACACTCACATTTACACACTCACCCACACATACACATATATATAGCTCACTGGGTAGTTTCTGTAGGGTCTGGCGGCTAGTCACCCATCTGGGACTGAAGATAGCTCTCACCACTTGCTGGTGTGCGCAGCAGTGTGCACAATGTGTGTGTTTTGGGGGGGATTATGTGTGCTTAGTACCCTTTGCAGCTCCAGCAGAACCAAATTCACACACCAAACTAGCCTTCACAGCGTGAAAGACCATCATCTATTGAAAAAGGGTTTTAGCGCTCTTGAAGAAAATTCATCACATAATCACAGTAAAAGATACCTGTGGAGTTCTTTTGAATCAATTGTAAAAACCATTTGGTGCAAATTGCTAATAAAAAGAGGTTGGAAAAATGATGCTACAGCATGCGTTCATCACACAGACACTGATGCTCATTGCATTTGCTGTAATAGTTTCAGGGGATTGATCTGTTCAACTTCAGTTTGACTGATAAGCCACAAACTAAAGTCACTGTGCTCCATTATTTTTTTGGAGCTGGATGAAGCAATGTCTGGCAGACTTAAAAAATGAAAGATAGATTCTGTGCAGTCTATCACCAGAATTGTTTGATGAAGTGCAGACACTGTAAAATACATTTCCAAGTTGAGGTAGAAACAGTCTGGAGCAGTGTTTCACAAACTATTTTGGATCAAGCCATATAAAATAAATTTGTGTCACCTTAGGACCCAAATTCAAAAATGTAAATAACACAGCATTTTATGTTTTTGCTATTTAAATGTAAAAGACAATAAAATGTGCAAGAATACATATTGAACTTATGTATGCACCCGCTGTAACTACTCACCATATTTGGCCTGTCATCACTGAAAATGTAAATGAAATCATATGTTTGATTTTATTCCAACTGTTTCACCTTGATAGTTCCGCTCTGTGTCTGAGCTGCCTGGTGTCTGATAAGTAACACATACTGTATCTTGTGTTACATGTATTTGCTCAGCTCTCAGTTGTGTGTTTGTGTAAATGAATGTATAAATGCCAATGTGTCCTGATCTGTTTGTCCACAGCTGTCCAATTGTTTGTGTGGGCACAGTACAATGTGACTTTCCTGATAAAAGAAGTCCTCATACCCACCCCCATGGAGGTCTGTGTGTGCACTTGTGCATATAAACAAAGGTAAAATTGACCAAAAGACATAATTACCTCAAAATGTGTTGACACCCTTCAGTCATTACTTCTGGGTATTACACACTACATCATGCGTACACACTCAGACTAAAGCAAAGGTGATTTGAGAACAGCTGCAACTGTTTAGCAGCTACTTCACATACGCGCATCCCAAATAATTTCAGTGCATTTCAATGAAGAGTCCTCCACATGGACCCAGCTGCCAGAGACACACATATATTGCACACACTCACCCACACACACACACCCCGACACACACACACACTCAGAGCTGCCCCTTCGGTAAGTGTGCAGCATGGCCACAAGCACCTCTTTGTTTCAAGACAAAGAGCAGGTCAAAATCATCATTAGTCTGAGGCTGCAGGACACACACCATCACACACACCTACACACACGGTTTTCAGCCTCACACACATATACACACATATTGTTTTCCAGATGCTAATACAGTTGCCAGTAGGTGTTGTTTGCTCCACTGAGACAGAGAACCAATCATGAAAACACAGTAGGAGAAGCTCCCCCTATTTTAGGCACACACATTTCCATTTGTATCAAAAAAGAGCACAATGATGGAGTTTTAAGAAGTGCCAAAATGAGAAGCATGAAAAGCGTCAAACAGAACAAAACATTATGTACCCACCTACTGCTGTGAAAAGCCACAAATGGGACTCTGTAACCTTGTCACCATAAGTCAAGACATGAATCACTGTAAATTGTGTTTGTTCACACTAATTCAGCCTTGGTTTGGCAAGAAACAGTGCAGTCAGCACCTGACATACACACACACACGCACACACATCCCCACACACACACACAGGGTAATCTGACCTCTTTTCTCTGCATTGACCCTTGCCTCAAAGAAGCTTTGACATCAGCCTTTAGAGTTCAAGATATTTAATTAAGCCCCTGTCTGGTCAAAAAAGGTTTTAAAGTAAAATATCTTGCCCTTGGACTCATCAACTGAACTGTAAAAAACATCTGTAGATCTTATGGGTGTAAATCATAAAGCCATGACACTGCGAAGTTGTAAAGTACTGTTTCTTTAGCAGTTAATTGTCATGAATTTATATATAGGCCAAAGCAGTAATTAGCAGTTAGGCATATGCCAAAACCGTAAAAAATACATTGCATTACAAAAAATACATTACCCCATTAAACATTTAACATGGACATATGTAACTGTTGCTACTGTAAATGTAACATACATTTCTTGGAAAGTGAGCCTTTTGTCATTGTAAAAACATATGCTGATAACAGATATATGCCCAGTATAATCTATCTATTTATAACAATAGAACATAAACAAAACTGAGACATTTTACCAATCCATGGAAAATATTAGTTCATTTTGAATTTGATGGCAGCACCATGTCTCAAAAAATTGGAACATGGACAACAAAAGGCTGCTTTTCTATTTGTCTCTCTGTTTATCTACGGTATACAGAATCTCTGTTCATTTTGTGCACATTTTGTTTCTTAGTTTAGCTCACATCTACTGGGCAGTTTTGAAGACATGATGTTGCTGAAGCATCAATATGCGACACACAAAGAAAATCTCAGTGGCCATCATTAATGCACTTGCAGCACCACCCCACACTGCACTCCACTTATCTGCAAAACTAGTCAGTTGAAGTTCATGTTTTTGGTTTATTTTGTCTGATGCTGTGGCAGAGAAAGACAGCTTTTTATATTTTATGCTGTCCTATAAAACTAAAATTTAAATCCTCACTCGCTGTTTTGTTATTCTGTCTTTCCCTCTCTCTGCATGACTGCCTATTGTAATCCCAGTCAGGTTGTAGGAATGTTCTGGTGTTGTTCTGGTGTCAGAGCCTGTGTACACACAGCGCACTGGGAGAGCAAAGGACAAGAGTGCAGACACATGCAGCAAAATGAGGTTGTGCTTCTCTGAGCTCCACAGAGCAGAGGATCAGGGCAAAGTGGAAAACCACAGGAGAAGAGTGATGACAAAGAGATGTTACACCTCTTCGTTCCTCCTCCTCCCTCAGTACCGCTCCCCTCCCCCATCGTTCATTCCCAAGCATCAAGGTCGGACCATGTTACAAATGAAGCATTGCTCCACCCCTCTCCTATACGTACACACTCACACAAACACACACAGACTGATAAACACCCGCTGCTGTAACTCACTTCTTGCTGTCACATCATTAATACTACATAGTGTCCACTGTGACATCATTAATAAGAGTGGGCCCGCTGACTCTTCCTTAATGGCTCCCTAAATATGACAGGCTTGACATATTGACCAGACTGTGCAGGGTGTGTGTGTGGGGGGGTGTGTGTGTGTGTGTGTGTAGGGAGGGTGCATACATGTATGGGAAACAGGCCTCTGCATACACTGCTGCATGATTTACACAGACCACTGTTTGCAGGCTGTGAGCAAATGTCACCCAGAGCAGGCTTCCTGTCTTATTTTTGACCAATTAGGGAATCAGTTCCTGTCTCACAGTGAGACACATCCTCACACACCTTGAGACAAACACAGGCTGAAGTGTACACACAAATACACAAACACACAGATGCTGGAGTTTTCTGTTGAAGGCCCGCAGTGAGCTGAAGATGGATTCTGAATAATTAGGAAGATAATTGCCCAGGCAGGGGAGAAAGGGAAGATCAATGGCTGATCTTTAAATGTGTTTGCGTGTTGGGAGGGTGGAAATGGAAGGGCAAATATATGTATTGACTGGCTATATGTTCACTTTAGGTGTTGCTGTGTCAGATGGAGGAAAAGTCATGCAGAGGCCAAAAGGCCAGGAGAGGCCTGCATTAGCAAAAGAAGTAGCATCATGAATAAGTTATATCCAGACATGATGAAAAAGCACTGAATGTACCTGTTCAGACTTTGTATTAACATACATCCTGAGATATTGGGATAGAAGTGTCCACCTGTAAGTGTGTCTCTTTACACTTGGCATTGCAGATTGCATGACTCTATAGTGTTATGCCTGGTCACTTCTGATCAGATCTTAGATTTCTTGCTCAATATATCGGTAAACCAGCTCCTCAGTAGAGAAGATGTTATATAGGTCTTTGTTTCAAGTGGACTAGATCACCTTTGTAACACTTTGCCAATTTAACACTCTGACCTACACAAAGGTTATTCAAAAGCAGCTTTTGAAGGTGGCTTTTGTACATCTTCTAATATAACAGCATTGGTATGTTAGACATAACACATCATCTGAGTAGGCAGTCCTTACTGTCTTCTGGACAGAAATCTGATCAGACTATAAGACAGTGTGGAGGAATACATCCCAAACTCAGACCTTGAGTATGGTTCATTTTTGAGCATTTTCTCATACCATTTTCTTGATTTTTCAGATAGTTGGGTTAATTTTTGTTCATGTCCATTTTTCTTCTCACTTGTGATCTTCATGTTCATTAAATTGCCTATTTTAAGATTTTCTATCTATTATTTTTTAGGTTTTTTCTTCATTTGCATATGCTCTGGAAGCTTGGGCAGACAGATAGGTAGATAGATAGATGGATAGATAGATGGATGAATGAATGGATGGATGGTAGCAATGTTGGTGTCATGGGAGTAAAATGCATAAAGTACTGTGCACATAAAAGCCAGTGCCACAACAGACAAGTGTTTCATCCAGGGTCTTTGTTCAGTGTGACATCAGTAGAAACAGATTTCCTCTTCTTTGTGTGGCAGGTGGGAGAGACAGGAGAGAAAAAAGAGAGAAGGGGGTGTCATGTGACAGGTCATACTGCACCTGCTAAGCACTGGATGCATTTTCATGGCAGGGCTTCTTTCCCCTTTTTCCTTTCTGTTTCCATCTCACACATAAAACACCCACACACTTCTTTGACAAAAGACTTATCGGACTCTCCTGTATTCTCTTTAGCTTCTTCCAAATCTTTATTTCTGTCTCACTCATCCTCCTCTCACCTGCTTCCCATAGACAGAGGTGAGCATGCACATCACACTCTTGACAATCAGACCGGACTGGAGTGTGCATGTGATGAACATGCACACATTCATACATGGACCCACAAAACGCTCTGACATACATGATGAGTTGCCTTCACCTCCCATGGCAGCCAAACAATGAGCTCCACTGACATTCATCTCCATCATATTTATCTCCTGGCAGACTAAAAAAAAAACCTGCTATCTCTGAGTTCTTTTATTCTCATTTTCATTGTGCCATGCATTTACATTTCAGTCCTTAAGCAGACAGCCCCATTCAAAGACTCTGAATTTAGAATCATTAATTTAGTATCTAGGCTACCAACAAAGGCAAACAACTGAAACAGCTTCACTGTCATCACTATTAATAGAAGGCTTTCTGCAGTGCATATTGTTAAGGTTTATTATGGTATCTGGTGAAGGCATATACAGAAGAAAGAACAAACCAAACAGAGGAAGAGAAGGGGGATAAGGGAAGTATTAAAGACAGAGGAGGCAGCTGTGGGTGTAGTGCTGTAGCAGAGACAGTGGCAGGTCGAAGCCTGAACTCATCAAACACATCTCCATATGAAAGGAGCTCTGTGCCACTCTAAACACTACGTATGCATTTGTAATGTAGCTCTAACATAGGACTGGGAATTCATCCACACATACATGTAAGTGTGAGTGTGTGTGTTTAAGCAGGTGCTCAAAAGCCAAATAATAATCAGTTTGAATTCAACTGGTCCTGTTTCCACCTGGCACACAACATATCTGCCAGATCAAATGCCCCGTTTGAACAGGATGGGTCATTTTTGGAGACGTGTTGCAGATAACAAAAGAAATTGAGGTGTGATAAGTAGGTGTCCACCCCTCTAATTATAACAACCTAACTCATGTTAAGCTGTGACATTTTGATGTCTAAATTGGCTTTTCTTAGCATAAAAGAGAAAATCTCCAGCATGCAGGCCTGTCTGTCTTTGTGTCCCCCTGGCTGTGGGTTGACTCATGATCTCAGAGTGGAACGGTGCAGCTTACAGTAAAACTGGCAGCTGAGTGACAGTTTAAGTCAGAAACATGAAATATGTTTGGTTTCAGCACCTCCTGACAGATGACACCCTGGGGAAGGATAGTTAACTTTAATGGTTTGTTTATTCTGGAGACATGAATATGTGTATGTGTGTGTGTGTGTGTGGGGGGGGGGTGCATTTGCCTATGAGTGTGTTTGTTTTGAAGTGTGGGGGCATAAAAATTGCAATGAGGCCATGTGGGTTGATGACTTCACGCACTGTTAATTGGCCAACTTGGTCATTTCTGCACAACACTTACTTCCACAAGCAGGCATATATCTACCACACACATTCACATTAACACACACCTGCTCAGGGCTAAAGCTAAACATACAAGCTGCGTGTGCCAGATGTTTTGCTTCTCCAACCAAGCCTTAATGCCCAGGTAGCAAGTATGTGCACTGTAGAAAAAGTATTCAAAATCTGCACATTTAAACAGCTGCCATGTAATCATCAGGTGCTTAAATGACAAGAAACACTGCTGTGTGAAAAATAATAAAAATGTGTAGAGCCATGCAGCCAAATAGCTCACTTCTCGCTTCAAAAAGTATTTTATGGATACAAGCATCCTCTTGGGAAGCTTTATTCGTTCAGCTCCAGAGACACACAGAAAAACAGTCTCTGGAAAATGACATATCTGAGTTTCAAGCAGCACTTGCAGTTTCACTAGAAACTCTATCAGACTTGATCTGGAAACAGCCTTTTCAGCAGATTAATATAATGTGCATGAACGCCTGAAAAAATGTTAACCACACACAGTGACAAAAATGAGAAATCACACTATTACGCGTTCTCTGCAACATCTAGAGGACTGTAATGGAATAATCTGCTAAACACATTAACTAAACATTATATGGTCACAAGGTGGTTGATATGCTATTAAGTACTACTGCTGTTGCTGAAGTATTATGGTGCAGTTG